>APFE030159738.1:73170-94960 GCA_000404065.3 Pinus taeda
CCACACTTGCAATGAAATTTGTTAAATGGAAACCTTGTCAACTAGAGAAAGGTAGGTCTTCTTTGACTCAAAGATTTTGGATGAAGTTGGACAATGGGTTCTTGACCCTAGTCATACTAGGGAAAAGAAAAAAAAATATTTTAATGTCACCTACTTATATTAGCAAATGAAAACCTTGTTGGATAAGTTGTTACCTAAAAATAGAGCAGAAAGATAGAATATATTTGTCAACCTTGATGATGTAAAGCAGGTGCATTGAAAGCATCATGCTTATCTTGAATGAATGTATGCTAGGTTGGACCATATTGAGTTCCACAATCAATGTATTTCTACTATTCCTACTCCACCATGATCTAGTGCCAAAGATCCAAAATCGGTCACCTCATCAAACTCTTAACTTTTATTCCTTTTTCTTACAACCATTTGTTTTGGGATTTGATAGTTGATATTCTTATCATTCTTAAGTTATTAATGCTATTAGAATTTTGGAAAAATTAATCTATAAGTAGGTGGTAAAAAATATCTCGCTTTCCTCTAGGGAGGTTGAGGCCACCTACTAGAAAACATGTTTATGATGGTTAGAAGATTGATGTACCTAGTTGAAATGATTTTGTGAGGCAATATAATACCAAAATTACAAAAAGAAACTAACTTAAATTTATAAATATATTAATATATATTTAGTCATTGTATTTAGCTTGAGTGGTTGAGATAAATGTTTTGAACCTCTCCACTTAGTTTCAATTACCACATCTAACATTTGAACTCAAAATTATAATTTCTTATAATGACTTGGAGCCTTGTCATGCAATGCTCCGCTAGTAGTGAAGCGTGTATATTTCTCATATAAATATGTTTCGCATGAATGGATTTAGAGAAATCAAAATTTCTTAAAATGCAACCATTTCCTCGTGTTTTTTGTTATAAAAGAGGTTTTCACCTAAAAGGATTTGATCTCTCTAGATGTACCATAAGTCTAGAGTTACAATATATCCCTCAAACATAAGGGGTGGGGGAAGTTAATATGCAAAACATAATATTTTTCATATTAACTCTCCCCACGCCCACCATACATAAATTTTATGGACATGGAGTGAGTTAATATGAAAAACCTAATAGGTTCTCTTCTTTGATTGATTGTCTAAGAGTTAATAGCAATTGTCATTTACAAATAGTTTAAGTATTGTACATTGTTCAAATTAACTGATATGTCTCCTTGTATGATGCAAGGTTTGAGGGAAAGTAAGAAAGACACCAATCAATTGGTAATAACGGGACATTCTATCAATTGGGGAAGAGGGTGAGGGTTGGGGGAATAATAAATAAAAAGTAAAAGAGGTTTTATGTTTTCTCTATTATTTCCCGCACTCCTCACCCTCCTTTTATGTTTCTATATTATTTCCCCCACTCTTCGCCGTTAATGTGATTATTATGTATTCCATTAACTCCCCCTATCCCTTCCTTGCAAGTATTGGGGTAGGGGTGGGGGTAGTTAATATGGAAAACATAATAGTGATATTATGTTTTGCGTAGTAACTTCCCGCAGGATGGGTTAATTCCCTCGGGGTGGGGATGGGGGGAGATAATATGCAAAACATAACATCATATATGGGGTTGGGGGTGCTAAATTTAAAAACATAATAATGTTATGCATATTAACATTTGTCACCTCCAACCCCATGTTTTTCATATTTACTCCCTTCACATGGGGTGGGGTTGGTGAAGTTAATATGCAAAATATAATAATGATACTATGTTTTGTATATTAAACCCCTCTACCCCCACCCATGATATGATACATTAACTCCTCCTACACGCACCCATGATATTATGTTTTGCATATTATATCCCCCCACACCCAACCCTGGGGGTGGGGGGAGTTAATATGAAAAACATAATATCATTATTATGTTTTACCTAATATGAAAAACATAATATCGTGGGTGGGAGTAGGGAGAATTAATATGCAAAATATAATATCATTATTACGTTTTGCATATTAACTCTCAATACTTCCACCCATGATATTATGTTTTTCGTATTAGGACCCCTCCATTACCACCCCACCACCAACCCCATATTATGTTTTTCATATGAACTCCCCTCACACCCACCATGATGTTTTGGGAGTCGTCTAGCGAGGCGGAGGAATTTCCGAGACGGTTAAAAGTGGCCGGAATCCGAGTAAAAAAAATTCAAAAAATCTTGTAGAAGTAGTGGTTGAATCGTGTTTTTGATGGTGGAAATGGATTCAGCACCATCAAAAACGTTTAGGACACCTAAAATTTTGAAGTTTAACAACTATAACTTAAATTTACAAAAATCCTTGCCAGATTTTCTCTAAATATGACCAGAATTTCTATAACTTTCCGGGCAACTCCTCCGCCTCGTTAGACTATGCTGATGTTTTGCATGTTAACTCCCCACATACCCAACCCCATGTGAAGGGAGTTAATACCCAAAACATAGAGGTGGAAAAGGTTAGTTGAGAAAACTTAATAATGATACTATATTTTACATAATAACTCCATCTCACCTCCACCCCTATAAATAGTTAGTTAGGGTTGGGGAGAGTTAATATGAAAAGCATAATATGATTATTATTATGATGTTTTGCATATCAACTGCCTCTACCTTTATATAAAATGTTAACCATGACAATGCATTAAAAGGAAAAAAAATACTTATACAATTTAAAAACACTAATAACAAAAAAGTTATATATATATATATTTGAGTTTTTCAAATAAAGGTGATTCATAGTATCTAAAATAAAATGATATGAATATGACACCCACTATGAAGATGTGTTATTGAAAACTAAAAAGACGTGTATTTCTTTCCTTATCAATCACACATATGAGAACTACTAAATACTTAATTATTTCACTTTTTCAAATAAAAGTGATTCATAGTATTTAAAATAAAATGATATTAATATAACACCCACTATAAAGATGTGTTACTGAAAACTAAAAAGACCTATATTTCATTATCATTAATCATTAATATTTTAAAATGATTAAAATATTAAAATTGATCAAAATATCACCAAAAATTTCATTACTTTCCGTTAAAACAAAAAACAAACAGACAGTTTGGTGAGACTACGGCTAATTTTTTTTATTAATGATACAACTACCTCTAGATATGTATGTGTGACGTGAGTAAGTACTGTCATATTTACTGCCGGTAAAGAATTCATGAAAGCACTCCTTACTCCTTGGTATTATTCCTTACAGCTCTGAATTGCTATTTAGTATTCCTTACAGCTCTGAATTGCTATTTATCATATTCTCCTCGGGCGTCTTAAAAGGTACTGGTATCTCCTTTTCGATAAGCCTGACATTTTATTTTTCTTACCAATATCCCATTAAATGTGCAGAGCACTGGTTGTCTTTTAACTATCGGTCCGATCTCTATATATTATAACCGTCGATTATACAGATTATACAGGAGTCGAATTTAACAAAAAAAATGGATTCATGGCTGGTAATAGTTATCTGTATACCTATCAGTATCATCTGTTTCGTTATCTTTGGGAAGAAAGCAGGCCAGAGGATGCCGAGTTTAAGAGGCAAACACGTTGTGATAACCGGAGGATCCAGGGGCATCGGCTTTGCTATTGCAATGGAGGTTCTTGAAGAGGGAGGATACGTGACCCTCATCTCTAACAGTTCTTCTCAAATAGATGACGCCATTTCAGACATTGCTCAACAGGGGAAATATTCTCTGGATAAAGTTTGCACAAAGGTAGGGTTCTTTACATAAATTTCTGTATAGCTTTTTCGTTTAAAAGCCTCTTGATCACATTCTTTCTGGGTAAAGTTTGCACAAAGGTAGTGTGCTTTACCTAAATTTCTGTACAGCTTTTTCGTTGAAAAACCTCTTATCACATTTTTTCTGGATAAAGATTGGACAAATGTAGGGTTCTTTGCATAAATTTCTCTGCAGCTTTTAACGACGTCTTGATCACATTATTTCTATCTAGATCTTCTGTCCCAGGGGGTTTAATCCTGTAAAGTCTGTGAAATGATCTGAGTTTTGTGGTGAAGGTTGCAGATGTGGGGGACTATGAATCCATTTCAACAGCTATAAAGGAGTGTTACGAGTGGCGACCTTTTGACGTTGTTATCTGCAACGCAGGAATAGCTAGAATAGGCTACATGGATGAAATCAACATTACAGATGTGGATTCCATCATCCGCACTAATCTCAGCGGGGTAGTCTACACCGTTCATTCTTCGTTGCCATTAATGAAACAACGCAGCAGCAAGTTAAATCCCGCATCCATTGTTCTCATGGGATCGCTGGCTTCTATGGTAAGTAATCTTTAATTTATCGAAATTTCTCTTACTTTAATTTAAGAAACGGATATGAATCCAAATTACATAATAGTTAGATTGCTCCTTCACGGATTTACAATTTGAAGCCTTCTAAAGTTTGATTAAATAATCAAGGAACAGATTTGAATCCAAATTTCATACTAGTAAGATTGCTTCTCAAGAGATTTACAGATTAAAGTCTTTTAAATATTGTTCAAATAATCAAGAAACGCATCAGAATCTAAATTTCATAATAGTTAGATTCTCCTTCAGGGATCTACAGTTTAAAATCTTTTAAAGTTTGATCAAATAATCAAGAAACGGATCTGAATCCAAATTTCTTAAGAGTTAGATGACTTCTTCAGGGATTTACAGTGTAAAGTCTTTAAAGTTTGATCAAATTATCTTTCCAAAGGAAAGGAAATTTTCCCCAAATTTAATCTGAATTGATGATAAAATAGCATGATGCCGAAATCAGCTGAGGTAACTTGCAAAGCTAACAAGTTCAGTTATACATTTGGCATAATATAATAATGCAGCATCCATGCTATGGTTATGGCGTATACACAGCCACTAAACATGCCCTTAAAGGACTGGCCGAGTGCCTAAGGTTTGAGCTGTTGCCATTCAACATTCGAGTGACTATTTGCTGTCCAGGCTTTGCAAAGACGCCTCTCCTACCAGAAGGGCGAGCGAATCTCCTTGCAAAGACGCCTCTCCAACAAGAAGGTTGGAGATTCTCTGTGCAATTCATGCTATTTTATTTTCTTGCTTCTTTATGCGCCTAGATAAGGCGGGTTTAATATTATTTACACTGGATCTATTTTCCACAGCTCAGAAGAGAAACGGGCAAAATCTTGAAAGCATCCACGCGGTCATGAGAGTAATAGACTTTTACAATATGGACAAACTGGAAGAGCCGCAGGACATTGCAAGAGCCACAGTCCAAGGGATAAAGAAGGGCTCGTTTCTGGTAGTAACAAGTCCCATAGCACTTTTCCTGACCACTTTTTCCCGTGGCGTGTTTCCAGCTGAATCAATATGGACGACAATAATAGAGATCTTTATCTTCGCTGCAGTGAAATTGACAATGGGCACATATTTATTCAAGGCTTTTGTCTTTAAAACTATTCGTCAACAACGATGCCGGACCACCCCATAATGGGGTTTGAGCGAGAATTTGGAATGCAAAAGAGCCATTCAGCTATGGCGATGTACATATTCCAAAATTTTCACAGAACTTTTGACCTTTTTAATCTATGTATTTGTTTCCATAAGGACATTAAGAACCACACTGCAGCACAACCTGAAGCATTAAATGTCATGGGATGTGTACACTTTCTTGTTTCTGAGTGGTATTTAATGCTCTTCCGCTCTTCTACAGGGTGGTCGCTCATCGCCATTAATTTCTATTTTTCGCAAAATTGTAAAGTGGATGTGAAGTAAATGGAGTAGTTTATGCTATTTAGATTTAATAAAATAAAGAAAAGGTGAATTTAATTATTTTATATTTAATTATGTTTCAATTAATTTTTAATATTATTTTTTTTAATGAGATTATATTTTTTATTCATTTAAATATAATGTTAAATTATAATTAATAAATTTAATGATTTTTTTAAATTAAATTATATAATATAAATTTACAGTTTTAATAAATAAATTAAAAATCAAAATATAAAATAATGACACCGTACTAAAACTTAATACAAAATCACTAAAATAAATAATATTTTAAATCTACAGTTATAGGCTTGACTACTGTAAAATGTGTAAAGTTGTGGCGGTCAAGTGACCAGCATAGAAATAATTCATGAATGTGGAGTGATATTAGCAAAGAGGATTATAGAAGTTTGAATTGGAATATTACTATCCTGTACGGGAGGGCTCTTACTATCAAAGTTTATATATTTGAATGAGCAGGCTTGCAAGTTGCTAAGCTGAAAATAGCTCTGGCTTCCTAGCTGTGTGTCTTCATCGTGTCTTGAAAATGAACCAACTAATATAGTTGGTTCGAAAAACATGGACTAAAAATTCTTCAATGTAATTTTTTATAATTTTTTATACATTATTAAATTTTGATTAACATTAATATTTCAAAATGAAGAAACAAAATTTAAATTTATTTATTGATGTTTGAAAATAATATATATATATATATCATATATATTATATATATATATATATAATTTTTTTAAATTTTTCAACATCACATCTAAATTTCCCTTCGAAAAGTCCGGGCTGTGAAGCTATTGTTAGTAAATAGGAAGTAAACTTTTAAAATTAAAAGCATTTAGGTTAAATTGATTTTATTATTAAATTTTTGTTAATAATAAATGTTTGGATGGTTTTAAAACAAGTTATAAAATTGGAAATTTTGTTTATTTGCTATTTTGAAAGTAAACAATTTTTTATATATTTTATATTTAATTTTTATCAATATATTTATATTTGAATATGTTTTATTATATTTATTATTAAAATAAATTATTAAAAATTAATAAGCATTGTATGAGCAATAGTTTTTTAAATTTCTAGTTATCTTTTAAATCCAAGTTAGCTTTATAGCCCCCGTTGAATATAATATATATAAAATATTTTGTCGATCAATATTTCTTTTTTTTTATCAAAAAAATTATTAAAATTTAAAAGCTCATGTTTTCATTGGTCATGAATTTTGATTGGAATTTGATGTTTATTTTGAAAATGTCGTAGTCTAATTGGCCGGTGGAATTGCTCAGAAAGTTATGGAAATTCCAGTGATATTTAGATAAAATCTGGCAAAGATTTTTATAGATCCAAGTTATAGTTGTTAAACTTCAAAATTTTAGGTGTTGTAGACGTTTATGTTATGGAAATTCCGGTCACATTTAGAGAAAATCCGGCAAGGATTTTTGTATATCTAAGTTATAGTTGTTAAACTTCAAATTTTAGGTGTTCTAGACATTTTTGATGGTGCTGAATCCATTTCCACCATCAAAAACATGATTCAAACACGGCCTATACAAGATGTTTTGAAAATGTTTTGCTCGGATTCCGAGCACTTTTAGTCAGCGAAGCAATTCCTACGCTTCAATAGACAACTCCTTTAAAAATTAATTAAAACAATAAAAAAATAACACAACATGATAACATTTGCATATTAGCCCTATTCCAATCAAATCATTTTTGTCTATTACAAGCTAAATTGTCATGCCCCTCAAGCCTACGGTAGTCTTTCAACTGTGCCGGCGAGGTGCGACACCACTGAACGCTTTCTTTTTAACAATACTCGTGCACATGGACTACGCGTATCCACTTACTCCTACTTAGTTTGTGATTCTCAACCAAGTATAATTAGTTATCCTTTATACCAATGAACACCCATACTTTATTCATTATCAACAACAATTATAAACGACAACACAATTGCACAGTATAAAGGGGAGGGGCAACTCCCTGAACAATGAGTCCGCCCAACAATATATTAAGAATATCAGTTTACAATACACAAGTATGCCTTGGCAAGACCAAGTCCCATACTTAGTCAATTTTACAATCAATATAATCTTTGTGCACCCTTGCACGATGGGCGGGCGCTCACCCGAGCCACTATGACACCCTCGCCAAGTCTCAGCACAAACGACACTTCCGCACGATCACCTGGGCACACCTTGCCCAATGACTTCACCCTTCACCAAGTGCGTTTTCACCAAGTGCGACTTTACCAAGGAGAGCGCATGAGCTATTCGCTTGCCTCTCCTCAAATTTGGCAACAAAACACTTCTTAACCTTAAGCGAAGATCGAACAAGTGATGTCGAATTGATTGATGGTTTTGAATGCTCCAAACGCTACACATATATAGGCACCATGGCATGTGGGTGGGCTGCCCAGCCGACCGCCCCACAACGCCATACACACACCCGTTCAAACACCATGTTAAGTCGGCCTCGCCCTCCATCGTGGGTCGGCCAAACTCCATCGCATAGCGCTCCACCGTGGGTATAAACCAATGCAACCTCCCACAGTTGTCGTTCACCATCGCAAGTGTTCGTCGCACTTCGTCGCATAACCTTCGTCGCTCATCGCACAACCGGTCATAGAATTTGGTCGCATCGTCGTGCACGACTGCCCATCGCACAACTGCGTTTGCCCGTGTGCGTGCCCGGGTCACCCGGCGCTCAACCACGTCGCACATCTCCGAAGGCCTTACATCCTCCTCCACCTGAAATCATTGTCGTCCTCAACAACATACCATCCTGGTATCCTTCCACCAAGATCATCAAAATCCATGATGTCAACTCCTCCACATACGGCAAACATCCCTGCAACATATGTAGAACTCCATCTCCACCATGTCTCACCTCAGCAACCATCCGTCACCAAGATAATCATACCAATGTACACATCCCATTGGTATGTCATACATCAGATATCCATGATCATCAACCACCTTGTCACAATCTCCCCATGCTGCTCTCCACCATGGAAGGCTGGTCCCTCCATCCAAGCCACATGTCCATTGCAACAATGTGTCAACCCCATCATGTCCCCATCACCATGTGCACTACTGCCATGATACTCCAACAAGTGCTAACACATCTCTACCATGTGCCAACATCTCGCCCCATGTAAACCTCCTCCTCGTCCATGTGAACCTCTATCTCTTCCATGTGAACTACTGCCATGATACTCCAACAAGTGCTAACACATCTCTACCATGTGCCAACATCTCATCCCATGTGAAATACTAACAACTCGTCCCATGTGAACCACTATCCTCGTCCATGTGAACCGCTGTCATGATACTCCAACACAATGCCAACATGCCTCTGTACACTTCCGGACCCCATGTCTGAACTAGTTGGGTAGCTAATCCAACCATCAAGCTCAAATCATGAGAGTGAACATCCTCATCTCACCGCCAGTCGTTTCTCAAAACATCTACCACATCCTGAACTCATCAAGAATAAACCATGCCCAGGTCCATGAAGTAGCCCTCATCTCATCTGCAACATGTCATGATGCTTGATGCCAAGCCATCCCTGCACTATCATACCTGCTCAATCTGCTTTAAGGACTCACTGCCATGAGCAGCTAACAATGAACCCCATCTTCTTGTCCATCTAAGAAAATGTGGAGGGAGTAGATCCTGAAGGCTCACCCTCACTAATCATCTCAATCCATCTATCAGGATCCTCAATCTCCATCCTTTGTAGATAAGTGACCCGATCCTCCTCTCGGACATCCGGCCTCACATATGCCTCATCATCATCATCATCCTCGACCACCTCTAGCCTTCTTGAAAAATCCAAGATACTATCTGAAAGTGTCTTGATGACAAATCACTGCTCGGTAAGCTTTGTCTCAACCATGGACAACCGCTTACCCATGTTACCTATTCTCTTCTCATCCTCCATTTGCATCACTGCCAACTTACAATCAGGCCTTGTTACTCCAATGGTAGGCACACCAATGGGTACATCTTCCCTTCAATCATAAATGTACAATTTCTTCAAATGTGGAACAATCATAGCATCAAATTGTTTCATGAATTCCATCCCCAGCACAGCCTCATAGTCATCAATGCGCACTATAGTGAAGTCAACCTTCCCTGTCCATTCACTAAGTGTTGTGTCCACCTTTTCAGCTACACCAAGAACTTCATCCAGAGGAGAATTCACTGTCTTCATTTGTGCCTTGATAGGTACAAATTTTAGCCCAATCCTTCTCGCAGTATCTTCTCCCATGAAGTTGTGAGAAGCCCCATTATCCACCATAGTGAGTACATCAGCACCTCCAACCTTCATCCGAACATACTCCAACTTATTCCTCTCAGGATCCTTTCGAGAGATCACCTCTGTAGCAGCAACAACTCCAAGTATCTGCATCATCCCCACAAAAGCACCTTCCTCTTTGCATTAGATTGTGCAATCACAGCCACTTTCGGTTTAGAAGGACAATTCTTCACCGTATGTGGTCCAGCACATATCCAACACTTCAAGACTTTCTTCGTCTTCGAACTGTCATTCGATTTCGAAGCATCATATTTCTTCTTATCTTTTGGCTTGTCGGACTTCTTCTTCCTATCATCAGAAGTCTCATCATAATGCTCCACCAACCTGTCCACTGCAACAAAAGCTTTCTCAAGTGTTCTAATCCTCTGCCTCTTCACTTCATTGCGTGCCCAAGGCTTCAACCCAATAATGAAATTGAACACCTTGTCCCTCTCCGCCATGTCAGGAAGTTCTAGGACCGCACTTGCAAACTCCCGCTGATATGTATGAAGGTTCCCAGTCTGCTTTATGAATTTAATCTTCATCCTTGCTTCCCATGTTTCATTCTGAGGACTGAAATGGGCCTGCAAATCTCCTTTAATTTCATCCCACGAAGTGATGTCACTAGCACTGCCACTGGCAATCTGGTCCATCCTCCTTCGCCACCACATCTTAGCATCCTTTGTTAGAAATTGAGCAGCTACCTTGACCTTTGTCTCATCATCAGATAGACCCAACCGTTCCAAGTATTTCTCCATGTCCCATAGAAGGTTGCCAAGAGTCTTTGCACTCCTTGTACCATCGAACGATTCCTGTTCCTTGGCTTTCACATGAGGCACTCCTCCAACTGAGCCATGCCTCACGGCCTTCTTCAACATCGCGATCTCATATCTGGCTTCATCAAGAGATTTCTTCAAGTCCACGATCTCTGCAAGACCTTGGTCCCTTGCTTCTTCAACCTCCTTGACCCTTACTTCAAGTTGTGTACACATAATATTAGTGTACTCGTGTTGAGTTCGGAGTTCATCGAGCTCATCCTTCATCTTCAAGGTTGCTTCTTGTTCTCTCATGACCAAGTCAATCTTCTTATTCCAGTAAGCTTCCAAGTCCTCTATTTTCTCCAACACTTTTTCAATAAACCCAAGGGTAGTGTCCTTGGCATCACGACTAGACCCAATTTGAGATTCAGCCATTTCCAATAGCCTCTTCCTTCTTTGCAACCTAGTCTCGACCATACAAAAGCTTCACTTGCAACCCAAGTCCTTGATGCAACACTTATCAGGAAGTGTTTCACCAACCTCTTTCCCCTGCAAGTACCTGTTACCACAATCACTTCTTCACAAGCTTCAACACTTCATCCGCAAGCTTCACCTGCCGTGAACCTGCTCTGATACAACCTGTCAAGGTGTGTATTAGCTTCAATGCTTCAACACCCAAAGCTGTTCAACAAGCTCTGATACCACCTGTCACGACCCTAAGCCTACGATAGTCTTTCAACCGTGCACCACTGAACACTTTTTTTTTAACAATACTCATGCACATGGACTACACCTATCCACTTACTCCTACTTAGTTTGTGATTCTCAACCAAGTATAATTAGTTATCCTTTATACCAATGAACACCCATACTTTATTCATTATCAACATCAATTATAAACGACAACACAATTGCACAGTATAAAGGGGAGGGGAAACTCCCTGAACAATGAGTCCGCCCAACAATATATTAAGAATATTAGTTTACAATACACAAGTATGCCTTGACAAGACCAAGTCCCATACTTAGCCAATTTTAAAATCAATACAATCTTTGTGCACCCTTTCACGATGGGTGGGCGCTCACCCGAGCCACCAAGACACCCTCACCAAGTCTTGGCACAAACGACACTTCTGCATGATCACCCGGGCACACCTTGCCCAACGACTTCACCCTTCACCAAGTGCGTTTTCACCAAGTGCGACTTTACCAAGGAGAGCGCATGAGCTATGTGCTTGCCTCTCCTCAAATCTGCGCACAAACACTTCTTAACCTTGAGCAAAGATCGAACAAGTGATGTCGAATTGATTGATGGTTTGAACGCTCCAAACGCTACACATATATACACACCATGGCATGTGGGTGGGATGCCCAGCCGACCGCCCCACAATGCCATACACACACCCGTTCGAACGCCATGTTAAGTCGGCCTCGCCCTCCATTGTGGGTCGGACAAACTCCATCGCATAGCGCTCCACCGTGGGTATAAACCAACGCAACCTCCCACACTTGTCGTTCACCATCGCAAGTGTTCGTCACACTTCGTCGCATAACCTCTGTCGGTCATCGCACGACCGGTCGTAGAAGTTGGTCGCACCGTCGTGCACGACTGCCTTTCGCACAACCATGTTTGCCCGTGCGCGTGCCCGAGTCGCCGGGCACCCAACCGCGTCGCACATCTCTAGAGGCCTTACACAAATGGTTCTATACCTGTAGGCCCTCATATACATCATGGACAAACTATTTACCCAAATTTGAGTTGTGAATGAGCTTGAGCTAGAGCAACATTTCTAGAAAATGAAACAAATTCCTAGATGAGTTCATTTCTAGAACATGAAACACATTCCTAAATGAGTTTGTGCTTTTTTATGACAATGTATTTTCAAGGGTTTTTAGTGTAATGATAATTCGGTAATTATGATCGCTGACAATTGCGAGGGGACCATTGATCAAATTTGAAGGTTTTTTTATTTTATTTTATTTGGAAAGACATATATTTACTTAATTTTTTAAGGATGAAAAGTTATAAAAAAATTACACTTCTAAAAAGGATATATTAAATAAACCTTTCATAAAAAAATTTCATAGTGAAATAGTGTCCTTCTAAATTTTAAAAATATTAAAAATTTAAAGAGTAGCTACATTAAAAAACTACAAAATTTCAATATAACTAGTTAATAAGAAAAAAAATTCTCAAATTCCATTAAAAAAAGGTAAACATATGTTTTTTCTATTCATTCGATGATCTTCACAAGTATTTAGGCTTACATAATTGAAAAATAAATCTATTTTCC
Organism: Pinus taeda; assembly: GCA_000404065.3. Taxonomy (NCBI): domain Eukaryota; kingdom Viridiplantae; phylum Streptophyta; class Pinopsida; order Pinales; family Pinaceae; genus Pinus; species Pinus taeda. The sequence goes on from APFE030159738.1 coordinate 86,305, forward strand.
CAATGTAAATGGCTTTCTAATTTTCATTTATTTCCATACATCATAAATAACATTCCAATCTACCTCATTTAGAGAGGTGCACTCAGACATAGAAACATTAACATTTTATTGTCTCCAATGAAAGTCTGTGTCTATCATCATTTTTTATCTTGTTTAATTTTCATAAGCCTCTTTCACACAATGATGCGGTTGTTGGGATAACAAGAATAGATTTGCCATAATTGCATCAAACACTTAAAGCCTTCAAACCATTCAGGTTCATCTCCACATAGGTCTCATGCCATACACATGATTTTTAGGGTATGATTTACAAATAGTACAAATAAATTCATCAATTTCACCCAAAAATCTAGTAGTATCCATAATAGATAATTCGACGACCTTAAAATTTTCACATAAACATTTCAACTATCCTTTTGTTGGACAATCAACATCATTCACTTCTTCAAAATAATGTTGAGAAGTGAAAAACTTAGCCACACTAAATACATTTAAATCTATGAATCTCCTATCTAAAGATTTAGTCACCTTTACAATAAAACATTTTCCCAAAAGAATACAATCATCTAGTAGCCCCAATATTTTCATCTTTTAAAAAATTTTGAACCTAAATGGATGTAAATGTACCATACTTATGTTATTTGTAAATTCAAGTGTTCCTCTTTATGCTTTAACTAAAAAATAAGACATGTGCACTACATCTACACCAAAAATGCTTCCCAAAAGTCGTTTATGAAGCATGCTAATAGAAACATCTAAATTAGTGCCAATAGATGTAATATCAACATGATCCTCTTCAAAATTTTGATTCAATTTATTTAATTCAATGAACATATCTGCAAGTATATTGGTGTGAAATTGCACTTGAAATTTTGTTGACAACTCATACATTTTTTTCTCCCCTAACTCTCAATTCCTTAACAAAGAATGCATGAGTTTAACAAGTCTTTCCACGACCTTTCCTTTAGAAAGCCACTTAATTTGATGAATTTGTAAGACCACTAACTTAAGTTATTTGAAATGTATACATTAGCTCCCTTAATTTTCCATGTCTTCTAGTTGATTTCCCAAGAAATGGATAAAATTTGTTTCAAAATTTGTTAATGTATTGTAAATTTGAAAAATGAGATGAAACCTCACTGGTTGTTAATGTTTCCCTATGAGATATGGGATGTATAACTATTAAATGAGGAGCATATGAATCTTAGAAGATAAACCTTCATGAATACCGCTCATGGAAGATGCACCATCTGAATCAAAACCAACAAACTTCATCAAACATAAATCTATTTTTGCTAAAAGAATTCTCACTAGACCATACATACACTGAGCTATTCCATCCTTTATTTGAAGAAAATATATAAACTTTGTTAAACATTGACCTCTTCTTCCATTCATCAAATATGTAATATAAAGAATCAACTAGCATCCCATAATTTGATCAGTGCTTTCATAAACTAAAATTGAGTAAAATGGGCTATGTAAAATCTCCTATTTTAGCTTGTTCCAATACATCTCTTTGGAAACTTGAAGAAACTATTTTCTTGGTGTGGTATTTGTGTATGCTGAATATTAATCTATTAGAAACACGTGTGGAGTGAATTTACAACTATTCAAGTCACATATTGACTTATACGTTTATAAAGATAAATCATATATAGAAACAAAATAAATGTTTTCATCACTGATATAATTCTCTCCTTCTCAACATGTACCATTATTTCTACATGTTTAGATATTGGAATATTGCTTTGTTTTCTTTTTCCCTCCAAAAGTTGTAAAAATCAATTATGAGTTTTTTATTTGGCATGGCCACTTAGAACACTAGCTTGAAGAGTGGTAGTCCCCTCTTTTACAAATGGAGTCTCACTTTTAACTTAAACACATCAAGAACATTTTATACTTTCATTACCATTACAATATTTCACAATATAAGTCCATAGAAATCTTGTATTTCATTAGATTTGAATATTATTTTGTGTTCCTTTGATAGGATTTCTCTTTCAACAAGCTCTACACTATTGGATTCATTGTATTCATGTAGATTAGTATCAACTTCATTTTGAATATTACATGGTTGATTAGAATGTTGTGTAAGGACAGATGATTAAACAATTGATAGTTGTCTTTTATCCTTCTTAGGACAACCAATATGAGACATTTTTCAAGATTTACACCTATTAAATAAATAAAAACAATAGAATAAGTAAATACATAAACTAAAAATCCCTTAGTAAGATTGAGATAGACAAAATTCAACCTGAGAAAGATGCCATAAGATTTGACTATAGATTTCTTGATAGGTTATTGATTTCTTTGTTGAATTACGTTTTGTAACATTTAAGGAAACATGTAGCTTTATGACAGAGAACAAACACTTCATGAAAAATGGTACTTAGAAAAGAAATCTGTATGGATTCAAGCAACAAAGTAAAACAAGCAAGAGTTTGAATGAGAGAAGTATAGTCGTGGAGTCCAATACCCTCGGTATAAGATATATATTCTTTTCATGGTTGGTAGATTCATATAATTATGACAATAATGTTTTCAACCATTAACAATGTAGAAAAGAACTCCAACACTGTAACACCCTCCTCCCACATCTACCAAAGCAATTGGCCAATCGGGGTAACCATGTAACGAGAGGCCACTATGATATGATTCGACCTCCTAAGTCACATTAAAGAAGTGGAACCGACAGAAACACAACGTACAAACATCCAACATTATCATTAGAACCCTCATAAGACAAGTCAACCACTCAGACAACCTGTCCCTAGGTCCCACTATTATTTTAAGTCTCTTGGGCCATAGTTTCTCTCATGTTATGGGCAAGGGAGTGACCAACAACCTAAGGTCACTCTCACAAGCATGCCTGCCAGTGACTATGGACCAAAATTAGCAGTGTTGTGCCAGCGACCCCAGGATTTAAGCCACTTTTTCAGACTCAGAGCCCATGTCACTTCCCAAAACTGATACATCTCTTCAAATTAGTAAAGTAACATGAAATGAAAGTACTAAAGCAAATACTTGTTCAGGACCTTGACTGGATCCCTACTAGCCATGACAGACATTTCCTCAAACATATCATTGGCATGTAATATACAGGTGTAAATAACATAGTTAAGTGTAGGGATCTCATACTTATCTGAGAGTCGTTATGAACCCTTGTTCCCTTATGCCATTTGTTTCATTATCATCTATTAGGTCATAGACACATTATCCATTCACACACAAGTAAAAACAAGTTGAGATCCATACATAACTACTGTCATAAAATGTGCATATAAGCAACATAATAGGAACATAAGTACAATAAACATATCATCCATCAAATCCATAAATAAATCAACATATTTACACATGAAAATAAATGGAATGGGTTTCTCATTAATGAATGCAATGAACCAACCAAAGATGGGACTACCACATTCCACTTGATCGTAGAATGGCTAAGCCAAATCTCTCTTTAGTCATTCACCCCCATGCCATATTCCAAGCATGAATGTGGGATCTCATAGAACACATCAATCAAAACCCGTCTAGGGCTTCCAGAGTCCATTCACCTCAACCCATAAAATATTGATTCCACCTCATGGTTAGACATCACAACACCATCATCATATTGGTCTCCATCCAAGCCTTTCAGGGCTTCTAGAGCGTTTGTCCAACCAAGGCTTCCACAAATAATAACTCAACCCACTAAGGGCTTCCAGAGTGTTTTCCCAACCAGGGCTTCGAGAAGTAGTAACTCAACCCAAGTTGTTACAGGGCTTCCAGAGTGTTTGTTCAGCCAGGGTTCAAGGACTAATAACTTAACTGAAGCTAAGGAAACATGAGAACCAACCAAAAACAAGTAATGAAAGTGAACCCACAACTACCATGGATATCTAGGAAATGGAAAGGCTAAGCGATCCACTATCGATCCAGGTAATATCCCATGCCAATGATAGATCACAACCAAGAATCGACATGCATATGTCATGCATGTCCAAAATAGTGAAGAAATAATACATGTAACTCGGTACCTACAAGAAAATCTAATGAAGTAGCTCATGTCGATGCCTTCTTTCACTTTACTACTCTTCCTTTGCCTTCTTGCTCCAAGAATCCAAGTATGCCACACCATCCAAGAATGCTCCAAGAAAACTCTAAGTATCCAAGAATATGAGAGAGAGAACAATGAGAAAGAGTTCCAAAGTTGAATTGACAAAAGGTTACCAACTGATCCTCAAAAGCCTTTTTATGAATGAGGCCTCTATTTTCTTCATTTTCAATTATTTTCCTTCATTTTCCATTTCACATGCAACCTATGACCTTTCACCTCCTTTTTCTCCTAATTTCTATTATTTTCATAAATAAATGTGCCAAAATGCCTCTTAATTCCTTAGCCATTACCTTTGCCAATTTCCTTATCCACAAACAACCAAATAAACACCCCTAGGATGTCCTACCCAACATTCAGCTTGGAATAAGTCTCTCAGTCATCCGTGGTTATTGTTTTTAACATTTATTACATGGAATTTTCACCGAGGCCGTTACAAACACCCATGTTTGGGATGGAAGTATGGAAGTTAGTTGCATTCAGGGTATCTAGCCATAATGTTGATTTCCTATGGTGTGGATTCAAAGGTGCTGAGGATACGTTGTGTGACCACGAAGGCTACCATTACTTCAAGGAGTGTTGTATTAAAGAATCCATAGAATTAAAAATCAAATTCTAATGAAGACATGAGGAGGATAATGAAGAATACCTTATAGTCTAGTGTCAAACGTTAAATTTCCTTCTGTGGATGATGGGTTGCAATTCAAATGAAAATGGAAAAAAATGGATGTAGGGAAAGGGTGCTTAAGGATATTGGGAAGGAGCAAGAACAGGCACAGAGTTGTTGAATGGGTATTCAATGTGCTCCATTGCCCTGTGCTAGGTGTAATAGAACCATGACTGTTGCATGTCTTATTGTTGCAGGTTACATCATGTTGGTATAAGTTGGGGGCCATAGGGAAATTTCTCCATATCATGACATAATTATTAAATTGTATGAGGTTATTTGGAATTTGATTGGTCTCTTCTATGAAACTATCACTAGTCAAAGTGATTTATGCATTGGTCCCGACTCAAAATTCTCGTAAACTTGAAAATTTATTGACAGGCTATTAAAAATATTTCCCTTCTTTTGAAATATAGAAATTTAATCTAACCTTTTTAATTCATGAGTGATTTTGATATTTTTATTTTTTTCGAAGTATAATTTTTTTATCCCTTTTAGGAAGGGCCAGGAGCCCAAGGAAGGGTTGGGAAGGGTTCAATTTTGAATGTTGCAGGGGACTATAAATGATGAACAAGCTGAAGGAAAAATGAGTAAACATTGACATCGTGGATTGTGACTAGATAACAAGAAAGTTGTGACCTTGTTAATAGTAACAAAAAATAGTGTGAGAAATGGAGGTATTAATGCAAATGTAATCCAGGCCATGGACAGTGATGAGATAACAAGAAAACCGCGACCTCGTTAATAGTAAGAAGCAATATCATGGGCAATAAAGGTATTCATGGAAATGTCATACTCCCGGTTTCGGCCATTCAGGAAAGTCCACCTATCGAGAGTGTCCTGATTGAAGGAGGATAATTATTGAAATAAATTTAGTGATATCCTTAAATCATATTAAAATTATTATAGAATTAAATTAAGCCATTTCTTTAAATCAGATTAAAATTTAGATTAAACTTTTAAAAGTTGTGTGCAAAGAATTGTTAGTTTAAAGTTATTACAGGTGGTAAATATATACCTGTAACTCCACGAATGAGTTGTGTTTTCGCATTAAGATAAAACATGGATATATACAAGCATAAAGGCTATTTGGATTCATCATCAAATGTCTCTTCATTTTCCAAATTCATTTATTTTTCTATTTACAATATTTACATGGATTTTCCTATTCCCAAAGATTAGGTGTCAGCATTCAGCTCCTTAATTTGAAGATATATTGGTTAGTCCAAGTATAAATTTTAATCTTTCAAACTTTTCTCTTCCAAGATATTTAGTGAAGATGTCTGAAATTTGCTCATTTACGGAACAATGTCACAGGTGGATTTTCTTGGCCTCAACATGATCTCAAATTATATGATACTTTGTATTGATGTGCTTGTTTTGATCATGGAACTTTGAGTTCCTAGCCAACTTTATTGCATAAGTTTTGTCAATCAAAAGAGGAGTTTAATGCACTTGTTTCTCTTGTAAATCCTCAAGAAATTTTCCGAGCCACACAATTTATTTTGTTGCTTCAGTTGCTGTCACATATTATTCCTCAGTGGTGGAATCTGTTAGTATTGATTGTTTGCATGACCTACAGGAGAAAAATCTTGATCCAATACTCATAACATGACCTAAAGTAGATATTCCAATTTCTTTATCTCCATCAAAATATGAATTAGAGAATCCAATCAATCTGAAGTCATCCACCTGTTTATACTTTTATCCAAAGTCTTGAGTTCCCTTCAAGTACTTTAGAACTCATTTTGGAGAAGACCAATGACCCTTGCAAGGCTTTTGCATAAACCTGGAGAGGATTCCTACAACAAATGAAATGTTTGATCTGGTAATAGTCAAGTAGTTGAGACTTCCTACGAGTTGTGTATACTTCATTGTATCCTCAAATTATTTTCCTTTAATGCGTGTGAGATTTAAATTCTGTTCCATATGAATAGTCAAAGGATTGCACTAAACCATTCCAATTCTATTGAGCAAATCTCTAATATACTTCTTCGGAGAGATGAATATAAACTTCATATGTCGGGTTACATCAATACGAAGATAGTAGTGAACATAAAATAAATATTTCATTTCAAAACCTTTCCTTAGTTATTTCATTATGGATGTGTTGTAATTCTCACTATTCCCTTTCATCAGAAGATCATCCACATACACCACAAGATATACAATTATTATTCCAATTTTATTGGCAAACAAAGTTTCATCATCAAGATTGTAGTGTTGGAAATTTAGTTTTAGAAGAAGCTCAGTCAATTTCTCATACGGGGATCGTGGTGCTTTTTTGAGGCCATACAAGGATTTGAAAAGCTTACATACTATATGTTCTTGAACCTTGACAATAAATTCTTCTAGTTGGGACATAAAAACATTCTCTTTGAGATCTCCATTCAAGAAAATAACTTTTACGTCCATTTGATGGAATTTCCAACAGTTCTGAGATGCCAAGCAAAAGAGTGTTTGGATGGTAGCCCATTTTTCTATGGGGGCAAAAGTCTCCTCATAATTGACCCCTTCCTTCTATGCAAAACCATTTTCCATAAACCTAGCTTTATGCTTGTTAAGTGATCCATCTGCCTTATACTTGTTCTTGAAGACCCACCTGTATCCAATTGGTTTGGTTCCCAATGGAGTATCAACCAGCTTCCAAGTGTCATTCTTTATCGAAGCATCATATTTTTTCTACATATTCTTTCCAATCGTCATGAGAAGTGAATTGTTTGAAGGAAATTGGTTCAAAATTTGTAGACAAATTTAATTCACAATCATAATAAACATCCATATCAATAGGTGAATCAAGATTATCTACATCAGCTCTATTCTATATGTTGAGCTTCTTATTCCTGTCTTTCCAACCTCATCAAGGTGAACACTTTCAAGTGTCTTTGTGAGCCATTTTTTAGGACCTTTATGAGATGGCACAGGCTACTCAGTTGACTAAGAAGGAGTTTAATAAAGATTTATCCTCCCAATTCTCTCAATCACATCACTCAAAGTGTCATCTTGATCAATTGATGGATCTTCATGCGGGGGGGAGAGTGGTTGAGAAGGAGATTCCACAGATTGATCCGGTATATGGATCTCCCCTTCAAGATGTGGAATCTCAATATCAAATTCTTGAAAATACTTTGCATGTATGAATCTATCCAAGTGATTACGTTGTCGCTTAACAATTATATCATTCTTGGAATATTCAACAAAGATCACATCTCTAGATATTATAAACTTCTTATTTACTTCATCATAGAGATAATATGCTTTAGAGGTATCTGGGTGCCCCAAGAAGATGCATTTGCGACTCCTTGAACCAAGTTTGTTTCTTTATTACTTATGTATCAAGAAATAATAGGTGGAACCAAAAACCTTGAGATTCCTCACTAAAGGAATGTGGCCATACAACATTTCATAGTGTTAGGTTCCTATACCAATAGGTTTCATCTTTCATGATTGACAGGGGAAGGGCTAAATATGTTCATCATTGCAGGCTGCAAAGGTTCCATATTTTGTGTACATTCTAGGAAAATTAAAAAATGAAAAGAGGCTATGCCTTAAAAGAATAATTAAAAAGGAAAGAAAATCAAATGGTCAAAAGAAAAGTGAAAATGAACCCCAAACTAAAGACCAGTAAAGTGGCCAGTCAAAATGCCACTACTATCTTGTGGGAGTAGCACAGTCTACAAATACTGATGCTAATCATACTTGATGGATGGCCCAACAGTATAATCTGGACCATGCCATGTTTAAATTGCTTGTTGCAGAATAGATAATGTTTCCTGTCCTAACAGCTCAAGCTTGGCAGATGACTAGCTAGGTAGAGAAATGAAGGAGCCCAACTGCCTAATCTGGGTCCTTGGAAGAAATAAGGGTAGATTTAGATAGGAGGG
>APFE030159738.1:112815-136392 GCA_000404065.3 Pinus taeda
TTAAGAGGAGCTTTCCCAGAGAATAAATGCAACAACTGGATTTATCCTATCACAAGATAAGCTACTTGTTTGGTTTTATAGTCTTGGAGAGTTAATTACTCACCTACTCCAAGACACTAGCCTGATCTATATTGGTGCTTCAGAGCCCTAGAAAAAATAAAAATTTCTAAGTTAATTTTACTTTAAGCGTTGATTTTAATGGTTGTTCTTTAAGACAAAGGTGATGGAGATGAAACTTGATGGTGTATAGACTCGACTCCAATTCTCTAAAAAGATGCACCTAAGATGATTTAGACTATTTTTCTTTTTAATGAATTTTCTAATTAAGAGAGTTGAGAGAATGCAATTTTTTGATAAAGCAACTTTCTTAATAGACAATCAAAGAAACAATTCTCTTTATCTTTTCAAAGCGCACAAAACATGACCACTCATTACTTCACGAAAAATTCCTTTTTCTTTCAAGACTTCAAATGCTACTCTAAAGCAAACTTCGCAAGGTAGATCTTTTTGTATTTTCCTATTTAATAAAGCATGTAAAAGTAATCTAATCAAAGCAATTTCAAGATCTATAAAAATCTATGAAAAGTTCACTCAAAAAACAAATCAAAGGAAATTTACCTAAGTTTCCCTAACAAGTAAATCTAAGAAGCAAAAGCCTACTAAGATGATTCCGGGATGTTTTACTTGGCAACAATCAGTCCAAGGACTAGTTTATGCAGAATCACAAACTAATCAAAACAAAAACTCAATATCTTTTTGTTCTTTTTGAAAACGAAATTCACAACTTTAAATGAGCAAGCTATATTGAAATTTCGCAAAGAAGGCAACACAAAGGTAGGTCGCTCACGCGGGTAGACTTTACGACTGGTCCGACTCGTAAGAAGACTGATAAAACCAGAGATATCTAAGGTTCTACAACTTCTAAATCCAAAGTCACTACAGGACCAATACAAAAATCAGAACCCTATTGCTAAAACTTCAATGAATTTCACTAAAACTTTCGACACTAATGGGACAAGTGCAGGTGAAGATTTTTGACAGACAACCAGTGGATCTGGGCAGTAAAGACTAGGAAAAACAAAATCTAAAGGGAAAAATGGATAAAATTGGAATTTTCTCAATTTAATAGGGTACGCAGGCAGCCTATTTAACCAGGTGCGTGCACGCTCTGTGTACAAAGATACAGTGCGTACAGGTACGCACTGTGTCTAACTCAGAGGGTGCGTACTACTGCAAAATGAAGAAAAACTAAATTCTAACTCGACTCTAAGCTAACCCACCCAAAAACACAGTCAACCAATAAAAAAACAAAAGAAACAAGACTCTTTTCAGATCAAAGTAATACTCAAAGGAAAAATCAAACACATCAATGGATTCCCCAGTGGAGTCGCCAATTTGTCATGCGGAAAGAGTTATTTTTTCTGACAAAACTAACCTCCCTAGGAGTCTAAGACTCTCTAGTGACAAACAAGACAATTAAGAGCAATCCTTCTCTAAACATGCATTATTCCATGAGAAACCTAGTGTTTTTCGATCCTACCTCAAGTCCAACGCTCGTTGTAGCAGTCCAGCCTCGCTGATCCGGATGAGCTCCTCCTTCACTTTGAAACCTGCATACACTAACAATCAAACGATTACATAACACCCGAATATTCCATAAAACAAAGCATATACAACATATAGACCAAGGAGTATATGAAACAATTCATTAACAACAAATCATTGAGAAGAATGGACTTATTTGTATTAAGGAAACAAAAAAGAAACCATTACAACCTGAGCCTTGGTGTTGTGCAAGTTCCTCCCAGGGTCCAGCAAGAGTTTTCTTCTACTTTGACAAGCTCACCCACTTCCAATATGGCAACAAGAAAGGATGGTAATCTCTCCTCACAAGTTTACAATGGAAGTCCTAATTCCAGCAGCATCTACCCTTTGGAATGTTCAGCTTTCAACCTCCCCTCCCTTGGCCCAATTCCTGTATTTATAGTGTTCTAGAGGAAGTTATTCAGTTCCAACATCAATGGGATACTCCCTCTTTTGGATGGGGTAGCTCCTCTCTTGATGGGATAAGTTCCTCTATCATAGGGATGCATGAACCATCTGGAGGCGCTCAATACACGTCAAACACTCTTCTAGAAAGCTCTAGAAGTGACCCAAAGTAACTTTTTTAAGATGAAACTCGCGCCTTTTGACCTTTACAGGAGTACGCACCCATCCCTTGACTTACAGAGCGTACAAGTATGCAAGTATAATGAGCTTGGGATGCGTACACGCAGGCAAGGTAGAGAGAACCTGCGTACCCAGAGATAAACATGATTTTTAATGACTTTCTCTCTGTTTTGAAGTTTGACATGGAGAGTAGAGGTATAAGGCTTGACAAGGAGGATAATATGACTATTGATGGAGCCATATTAACTGCAGATAGTCATGGTGACAAATTTCAGTGTAACACTTTGCCAACCAAGATGAATGGGTGCCTGATACAATAGTAGAGGAATTTACTCAGGAAGAGAAAATGGAGCAGACTGTGAAAGATTTAGAGAAAACTCTTGACTTGGATTCTTGTCAGCAAATCATATTCAAGCAACCAGTCCAAGTAGGAGAAGGCACATCCACTACTGCAGCTGCACAGACTACCCAACAAGCATCTACAACCACCACTACAGCAAAAGGCAAATAGATAATGGATGAACAACAAGAGACAAAGGCAGGGCAGCCCAACACTTCAAAGGATCAAATTCAAGGGCAAGCCCCTTTACAGCAAACTGAACCACCCCAAATCCCAGTTTTGCAAACACCTCTCAATGAAGAGAGAGGCAAAAAACATGATAGAGAGGAGGTCACACCTCCAAGTGGGTCAACACAGGAACCAGAGGCCAAGAGGCCAAGAATTGACCCTGAAACCGAGGAAGAAGACATCAGTGAAGAAAGAGCAGAAAGCCAAAACAGAGAAAGACAATCTAGCCAGCAGACTGCCACTAGTTCATTTCAGCAGGAACAAGCCATGCAGAAAAGCACAGAGGTATCCTCCTCAAGGCAGCAGGGCAAGCAACCAGTTAGTATCAAAGGGGGTTTCATGGAGATCAAGGCACAAAATGAATTGTTGAGAGTACAACTCTATGATCAATTCTTGAAGGAAACCCCCTCCAAAAAACAAAGATTGATGGCTGCTTATGATATCAAGGAGGACAAAATGATTTTTACTCATTTAAAGGCTAAAGTTCCACATCCCAAAGCCTTTGCAGATTACCTAAGAAAAAACTTGGAGGTCTTTTCTAAAGACATACATCCAATGGATTAGATAGAGCTGCACAAGCAGATAGGGGAAATGGTCTATGCTACGCTTGCAGACAAGGCCATGCTAGCCCATCAATTAAAAGAATCACTGAAAAATACTAATACACAGTTGGATTTGGAAAGAATGTCTTCCACTGCTAAGGAAAACAGAATAAAAACTTTGGAAGACATAATCATTGATCTGGGACATGATCCAAAAGATCCAAAGGGTGTTAGGGCCCTTATGAAAAAGAAGGAGGATGATATTGCTGCACTCAGGAAACAGACAAAGCTACCTACAACTATTCACCCTGACACTGCAGAACTTGCACAGGAAAAACAGCTTGATGACACCATGGATTTACTTATGAAGACGAATCAAAGAATACTAGAGATGGAAGGAGAATTGGAGAAAGCATGGCAAGGTAGAAAGGGAGAATCAACCTCCCAGCCCCCTCAAACTTCTACAACTCTTGGCCCTGCCCCTCCTACACAAGCAGCAGCAGCCCCTTCTGCCATTCCAGCACCAGCCACAGCCACATCAGCAACATGAGCAACAACAACAACAACAGCAGCAACAGAATCTAGCATGGGCATGGAAGACTTGATGAAAGCTATCAAGGAACTTGAGGTTCAGGTGACAGAAATCAATGAAGCTAAAGATAGACTGGCCAAGCTAGAGGCCAGCTATGACAAGTCCAAGATGACTGTAGCAGAGAAGCAAAGAGAAATAAAGGCCTTGGAGGCCAAAGTAAAAGCTTTGGAAAAAGAGTTGCTTCTACGCAAGACCTTGGCAGAAATCAAGAAGATAATCTGGGCCAAAATTGGCCAATCAATCGATGACCAATGAAGGTCAATCCAGGCAATACATGAGCAAATTGAACTGATAGGCATAGCTCATGTTGAAATACAAAGGGCCAGAACAGAACTAGGAATCATGCCTGAGCAGGCCAATAAGATGATACATTTCCTTAATACCCACACTAGGGAGGAATTCGCAGCACTAGAAATAAACAACAGAACAGACACCATCCTCATAGCCAAGAAAGTGCTGACTTTGAGGAACTTCACTCAAACTCTAGAAAGAAAATGTCAGGATATGAAGGAAGAAATTGATGAATTTAGGGCAAAGATGATAGTATTGTAGGATAAAGGACTGCCAAGCCTAGTGACTGGCACAGGACAACTGCTATCATATGATCAGTATATCACAAGGATCAACAATTATGTTGAAAATCAAATCACAACATCCAACAGCTCCACAGAAGAAGCAGGGCCTCCCTCTGGGCAGTCTCTGTATGACAAATTAGAAAACTTATTTTTTATTGAGCATGAGATAAATCATATGTTTGAAGTGCCTCCAAATTTTTACAGATATACTGAAGCAGATGAAACACTGGTAAAAATAAGGAGACATCAGATACCTCCAGCTGATTGGTGGCAGGCAATGCTGGAAATTCTGCCCAGGTGATCCCATCATATTATTCCTTTTTGTGAAAATTCAGATCTCAGTCACAATACAGGTCAACAGATAATCCAGCTCGCAGATATCACAGGAAGCATCCGTGCAGTGACTCACCAAAGCACTCAGACAATAGGCTCAACTAACGCAGAATTAAAGGCACAACTACAACCAACTTTCCTGAGCCATAAAGTCAAAAGTGTCTGACAGAAAGATAGCTGCCATCTCAACATTAATTGCTGTAGTTATATCTTTCATTTACTTTTTGTAAGAGAGTTGGTGGTGCAATTTATTGCACAATAACTCACTATTGAGATATTTTGTATCCTATTTTTGTATATATATCCCCTCAAAGAACGTATTGAGGGTCGGTTGTAGTGAAACTCTTTCAGAAGAGCTATGTTGTATATCTGAGACATTTGTGCTAATACAAATTGCTGGTGGAGTTCCTGGTTCCTATACTGTCTGAAGGTGGAAATGAATGGCTCAGTTATGTTGCATAATTCCTGTGTCATTTGCTGGAACAATAAGTTATTCTGAAATGTGTTCTTGTTTTTCTTTGTATGCAATAAATTCATATATGTTCATGATCATAGTAAATAGAGAAAAAGAATAGCTTAGGATTTGCTTGAATACACCCTATGCTCAATATCTGTTTCTAAATATGTTTTCTTCTGGATTAGCCATGGATATGAATTCTTAATTGCTCATGTCTAAACTAATTCTATCACTGTGAATATTGTTTAAGAATTCTTAACTGCTCTTAAGCAATATTTTCATTTTTCCCTTGTTAGCATAGTGAAAGATTCTCAATTTCCTTTCACTCACTAATTCCATAACTTCATTACATAATCTAAAAAATTTGTTCCACAGATGCCTATCTGGCTTTGCAGCAATACTCTGCTTTCAGAAACATACTTTAGTAGCACATTACCTGAACTCCATTGCCCAATGGACCAAACTGTTCTGTAATTTATACCTTAGCTCTGTTTGAATTCACCAACCAACGAAATTCAAAACAAAAACCAGCACACCATAACTAGCCTAAAATCATCCACCAACAAAGCTAAATCACAAAGAGAGAACCCTCTCTGGTTGCAAGTAGGCTAGGACCTGTAACTAAAAGATTGGTTAGTGGTTACCTCGGCCGTATTCCATTTAGGAAGAAGGGAAAAACCTGAGTGATAACACATAGGAGAGTATTGTTTTTCAGAGCATGAGATGGATACCTATTCTTTATATACACAGCACATAGAACTACATCGACCCAAAAAATCAACTTAAGATTCTTGAAAAACATCATTGAACGTACCATATTTAAGATTTTCTTATTTATTGTTTCAGTTACTCCTTTATGTTGGGGATTATAAAATGATTTTTTGATGTTTGATCCCATGCTAGAGAAGATAGTTTTCAAATTCATTTGAAGTATGTTCTTTTCCATTATCACTACGAATAGAGCCAATGCGAGGTTGTTCATCATTTCCAATCCATGCATGAAATTTCTTGAATGTTTCAAAAGCTTCAAATTTGTTCTTCAATAAATAAACCCAACACATTCTGGTGTAGTCATCAATAAATGTCATCATGTATTTACTACCATTTTCATAAAGAACAAGCATTGGGCCACCCAAATTAGAATGAATAAATTCAAGTTTTTTATGTGATCTAGAATGAGAATCATAAAATGATTGTTTGATGTGCTTTCCTACGAGACAAGTATCACATTGCTTAAGTTTCCTAGGAATTGTAGGAAAACTAGTAACACCATTTTCTTCAACAAATGAAGGTTGTCATAGTTCATATGTCCAAATCTAGCATGTCATGAAAGACTCAATGGAATTGTACCTTAATTATAATGAAAATTGTATGAAACGTTATGTGCCCAAGCAAAGGTTCCTTGCAGCTTCAAAATTATTTCTTCTTCTATCCCAGTCATGACAAGTGAGTAATTTGATGATTTTCTTACCTCAAACTTGCCATCAAGGAGTTCCCTTGCTGGAGGATGTGGACCAATGACAACAAGTTTCTCCTTAACTTTGAGAGGTAGAGAACATAATGTAGAATAAAGTTTAGAAGACCGTGCATTGTGATCTTGATGGTGCTAAGCCCTGATGACTTGAGTTTTGACTTGTCTACAAAGTAGATTGCTCCATCAACATTATCAATGAATTCTTTAAAGAAATCTCTTTTGAAAGTCACATGGAAATTTGCTCCCGAATCAAGAAACCAATCATCTTTCCATGAAGTAAGTGAAGCATTAAATACGTCCACTTAGTCCAATGTCGCAATGTGCCACAATATAATGAGCGAACTCTGGTGCTTTTCCTTTCCCTTTATCTGATGATTTTCCTTTCACTTCATCCATTTTCTGTGTAATCTTGTCCCATGAGAGCTCACATGCGGAAGCGTCATGAACATTTTTGTTACACCATATGCAGTGAATATCATACCTTTCTCCTTGGAAATGTCTGCCCCCTTGCCTCTAAAATTCTTCCTTCCTCATCCTCTTCAGCCACCTGTCTTGGTGTGTAACTAGATAATTATTATTTAAAGTAAATTTTTGTGGGAGATAAGCATGACAAAAAAATATCAACTTTGTTGAGGGATTATAAATTTTTTTGAGGTTGTTAATATTTCACAATTTTGGAGTGTTTATGGGGTTGATCCATTGAAAAATAAATAAATAAATAAATAAAAGAATTAAGGCTATTAATTTTTCAAAATTTAATGTGTGTAAATTCACATTTTTCTGTTATATAATGAATTAAAATGAATTTAAGTATTGTTTAACTATGTTGGTTTAATGAATTTAATGATCTTTAAAATTGATAAGCAATATAATTCAAAGTTGATTAGAATTAGACAAAAAAATAATACCACAAATAACATTGAGTTTTGTTTTAAAAGGAAATAAAAGGAAGAGAATATATCATTACAAGGTTGAATATGGGAAAATTGATTGCAAAACAATTAAAACCATTTGAAACCAAGAATACTAGAAAATTAAATCAATAAGCTATAATTCATAATATTAAGACAATTTTATGTAATAATGAGTGATAACTCATGTTTTCCTATCTTAATCTTATAGCTCGTTTTTTTTACTCATTGAGCTCTATTTCTTAAGGGAGGGAATCACTACTTTGCAACAATTATTCTTGTTATAATTATCATTCTAAATCCATTTTAACATTGAGGCTATCTAGAATCTAGAGGGATGATTTCAAAGTGTAAATCTCTTTTGGCTTACACAAAATATATTTCATCGCTCTTGGTGATTGATAGGTATAGGGTTAAGTTGGATTTAGTTTAAGATTAATCTATTGATTTTAAATTTAGTCGCTTTCCTCAATTGGTTTGAAGTATAAAGAATATTATGAGAAGGCTTATTGTTAATATATCTTCTCCATATTGTTTTTATAATAACATAATTGTAAATGATCTTTTGTGTATCCCCATGATTAATTTGATCATTTCAAATTTACTCAGTATTATTAGTTGGTTGAAAGTATAAAGAGAATTATAAAAAAAGATCAACATAACTCTATATTCTTCAATTTTTAAAATAGTGACACAATTTATAGATGATAAAAAATGTGTGTCTAGATATTTCTGAGAGGAATATGATCCTCTTAAATTTATTTAGTTTTATGAATTTATTGAGAAGAACAAAAAATATCATTCAAATGCATACTTCAAGAGTTGCATGAGAAATAATTTGAATAGAAATAAAGCAACAATGTTGGATGACAAAATATATGAATAATAAAAAAAGAAATTAATTACGAATAGTTTACATTGTGATCAATATCAATCTATTTTCTTTTGCTCTTTTTATTGTCATACCTGCTAGTTTTTCCATATTTTCATATCAATCATATAAAAAGGAAAGTTGAAATCGCGCACTATTCAAATATTTAACTTGAGGCATTGTAATAAATGGCATACCTTATCTCTCTTGTTTCTTAATAGAAATAATAGTTTTCTCCAACGTCAATCCTTATGACTTATGGATTGTTTAGCCCAAAACAAGTTTCAAAAAAACTATTTTTTATAACTCTTTAAATAAGTGTAATAAAAACAATTTGAGGGAATGATTAATCCCATGGAACTCCCACCTGATTATGGGGGTAACATTTTAGGGGCATACAAAATTTGTTCAACTCCAAAAACATCTTTGACAAGCACTACATTAGTCCATATGTTTGATATACATTTAACCCTAGTCCAATTACAACAAGTAACTCAAGTTCCAAGTCCTCCTCATATGTTTTCATAGAGTAGAATTTTTCTTATCTCCTCTTTTGTTTTATCTATTTTCATTGTTTAGTTTCCATACGTTGTGAATTTTTTTTTTGACATTCTCTTGTCATTCATTATTTTGTTTTATTTTTTCTTGATACCCTTTAGTTGTCATTTATTGTCCATTTATTAGTTTTTATGATTTTTGTCATTCACATTTTTATTTTCTTTGTACTTATTGTTGTATACTTGTCATTTGTTGTAATTTTCTTTGTCAATATGCTCTTTGTTTCTCAAAATTATGTTTTTCATATTCTCATAGCTATCCCATTAGCATTAGCATCAATTATATTAAATTCCTTTTGTCTATCACTCATGTGTTCTAACTTATCTATTTTTTGCATATGATTTTCATATATTTGTCCTCCTAAATCCTCAACATGTCGATCATACATTTTGTAATTATGTGTGAACATGATGACTAAACTAAATTACTCTAACAAGAATGCAATTGTACCCTTGTATGAAACAAAAGAATATTGAAATCAATGCAAGAAAAAAAAATCATGTAATTCATATAATTCATATAAATATGAAAATGTACAATAAAGTCAATCTAAAATTAGGATACACTTAAATCAATCCATCTAGCTAATCTAATTACTTTGAAATAAATGCATCTAATTCAAACTATATTAACCTACATGACATTTCATCCTACCTTAGTTAATTAAATCTCTATATGAGGATTATAAATAGCTATAATATATTTGCTATAAATGTTTTAGGGTTTTCTAGCATATTTTTCAGTTTAATT
Source organism: Pinus taeda (assembly GCA_000404065.3). NCBI lineage: Eukaryota > Viridiplantae > Streptophyta > Pinopsida > Pinales > Pinaceae > Pinus > Pinus taeda. Next base: position 122,616 of record APFE030159738.1, read on the forward strand.
TGCCTAGAATCCGACAAGGATTTATTGGAATCACAAATTTTAGTTGTAAACTCTCCACGATCTAAGTGCCTCACGATTTTATAAGGTTTTGAATCCATATATGCAGTCAAAAACCCATTTTAAATGACACAAATTATATTTTGGCTAAAAACCATTTGTCAAATTCCAACCAAAAACTTCAAAACATAGCATGTTTAGTCAACATTTTAGAAATCAACATGTACAATAAAACAAATGCATTTATTTAATATAAATACATGAAAGTAACGTCATAAAATACCACAATATATAATTAAATTTAATATAAAATTGACATGATTTGAAATTAATGCATTTACTTCAACTTCAATTAACCTAAATGATATGTCACCCTATTTAAGTTTATTAGATGTGCACACAAGGATTAGAATTTGACATTTACACTAAAAGCAATACACCTAGTTAATATAATTATATGAAACAATTCCTTAAATACCGCAATATATTTTTAAAGTCCATTCAAAATTGGCATACAATAAAAACAATGCATCTTATTGAAATTAATGTATGGATTCAATCCATATTAATTTATATGGTATCTCATTCTAGTCTAAATAATCAATCAAATCAAATATCTAGATAATAATTAAAAATCGATCAAATAAATTAAATTGACTTGTGCCCTAAAACAATATCTCATTAAATCTCTACATAATACCTCATTAAGTCAATCAAATCTCTACATAATAATTAAAAATTCACATGCACCCTAAAATAATATCTCATTAACATAATTACATAAAAACAACTCATTAAAATATTTTGTAACTTATTATCCATATTATAAAGAATTAATCTTTAATCACTAAAACTCCTATTATTTTAAGAAATTAAATTTAAATCGAAAATTGTTGTAACAACCTGAGGTTAAAGTTTCATTTAATAAAGGATAATAAAGGTAAAATAAGACCAAGGTCACGAGACACATATTCGAAGCTCAATATTGGACCAACACTTTAGTATGCATCACATGAGATGTATTAATGACTATGGAAATTGACAAAGGAATTGGAAAAGACAAAGAGACAATATTTTGGATTGTAGATTACTGTGGTGTGGTTTCTGAGAGGAGTTCAGATTTTCCACAGTGTTCATCTTTATATGGTCGACGATTCGAGTCTAAACCCAGTCTCATCATCAGGACTCATGTACGAAGAAAAGAAGGAAAAGGGTTTGGTATAAATATGAAAAAGGTTATATGCAAAAACAGAATGGCCGACTCAATGTTTGTTTATTATAATTTTAATTATTTAAATTATTATTTAAATCATTAACTATGATTGTTTATATTATTAATTAATTTATTATTCTTAATCATTATTAATATTATTATTAATATTCTTGTTTATATTATTATTGTTACTCATTATTTAAATTATTGTTATTAGTTAATATTTATGTTCCTAATCCTTATTTTTATTACTATTACTTATTGTTCTTATATTATTCTAATTATGCCTATGCCAGAGACATGCTAAATGGGTAGAATATCTTCAAAGTTTTCATTTTGTGTTGAAGCATATAACTGGACAATCAAACAAAGTTGCAGATGCCTTAAGTAGAAGGAATGTTTTATTGCAGGAAAGTCAAATCCAAGTGGTGGGTTTTGATTTTCTTAAGGAGTTATATGAAAATGATTTAGATTTTAAAGAGGCATTTGAGGTTTGTAGAAATCCGGCTTTGGCAGATAGGAGCAAGTGGTTGGATTATTTTCTACATGATGGGCTGTTGTTTAAGAAAAATCAGTTGTGCATACCAGCCTGTTCGACGAGGGAAAAGTTAATCAAAGAAAAGCATAGTGGAGGACTTGTAGGACATTTTGGTACAAAGAAGACTTTTGAGCAACTCAACAGGTTTTATTTCTGGCCAAGAATGAAATCTGAGGTAGAGAAGTATGTAAGAAATCGTAAGGTTTGCCAGTATGCAAAAGGAAGAAGCCAGAACATCGGATTATATATTCCATTGCCCATTCCAGATAGGCCTTGGGATATGGTAAGTATGGATTTTGTGTTGGGATTGCCAAAGACTCAAAGAGGGTATGATTCAATCTTTGTTGTAGTGGATATATTTTAAAAAATGGCACACTTTATTCCCTGTTATAAAACTAGTGATGCTTCTCACATTGCTAACTTGTTTTTTAAAGAAATTTTAAGATTGCATGGATTGCCCAAAAGCATTGTTTCAAACAGGGATTCAAAGTTCGTGGGGCATTTTTGGAGAAAATTATTGAATAAGCTGGGAACTAAGTTAAGTTTCAGCTCAACCTATCATCCTCAAACCGATGGAAAGACTGAAGTTGTGAACAAAAGTTTAGGCAATCTTTTCAGGAGCCTTACTGCAGAGAATCCAAAGCAATGGGACCAAGTGTTACCACAAGTTGAGTATGCATATAATGATTCACCAAACAGGAGCAGAGGACAAAGCCCATTCCATATTGTTTATGGAATGCATCCTAGATGAATATCTGAATTAAGAAATTTGGGAAAAGAAGAAATGAGGAGTGCAGAAGGTGAAGACTTTGCTTCCAGGATGCAGTCAATACATGAACAGGTGAAACAACAGCTGCAAGATAGCAACATCAAGTACAAAACCAGAGCAGACATGAAGAGAAGAGAAATGAATTCTGAAGTTGGAGACTTGGTTTTAGCACATCTCAGGAAGGAGAGATTTCCAAAAGGAGAATATAATAAGTTAAAATCCAAGAAAATTGGACCATGCAAGATACTGAGGAAGTTCTCTGCAAATTCTTATGAGATTGAATTGCCACCTGGTGTGGGAATATCACCAATTTTTAATGTTGCAGACTTGTATAAGTATGAAAATGAAGCTACAGATGATATAGCACAAGATCAAGAGAATCCAGAGATTAACTGGGTAAAACAACTGCCCACAGCAAGGAATTTATAGCCAGAAAGAACTCTGGACAAGAAGGTGCATAAGAAGACAAGGAGACGGGAGTACTTCCAGTATATGGTAAAATGGAAAGGGCAGCCAATCACTGAAGCTACTTGGGTTACAGAAGATGTTCTATAGAAACTGGGCAAATCTGTAGACCAGGTCATGGGCAGGAGTCCATGAAGAATTTTGTCCTCAGGAGTCTGATGCAGGAGCATCTGACTCAGAGGGAGAAACCTTCTGATTTATTCCACAAAATAAAAATAAAATCTACAGGCAAGGAGTGGGATCCTTTGCCTGCTATTTCTGTGTCTTTTTTAGTTAAAATTAGGAACTAGATAAGGAATAAAAGCATGCCATATTTTCTAGATAGACTTAGCGTAAAGCATGCTAGACTAGTTGTTAAACAAAAAACAAAGAAAAAGCTCTAATTTTCTATGTATGTCTACTTTTGTAATAAGGCAACTATTGATATGAATAACAAAAAGTAGGGACTTGGCCGCCAAGAGTCAGAGGAGGCAAGATCAAGACTTTTATGAAGAAATCTCTCTCATTGAATGACAACAGGGTTTATGTAATAATTTGTATGAAAAAAAATTACTGAATTCGCTTAATAGAATCCGCCAGCTCCACGATTTAGAGAAGGATTTTAAATTAGATTGCATGTTGTTCTGTGCGTTGGGAAGATTATACATATGTATCTAAGTCAGCGCTATCATATCAAAACAAAGACTGAGCTATTAAAGTTGGGACTGTGTATTCTTCAGGCGGCTAGAGGCAAAGTATAGGCATCGAACAATAATAGTTTAAACTGCATATAAATCGTTGTGTATTGTTTGTATGGACAACGCAAATTTAATCGATTTGCTTTGGATCGATTTTATGACAGCTGCATGATTTCCTTTGAAAATTTATGAGCTGTGCGTATAACCTGCTGGGCTGCGCGTATTGGTCATAGGTCTCATGATTGTGTGTTTACTGTGGAGCGATCCTGCTTTTTTATAACTTACCGTGTGCACGGATTTGTTATTAATTGTCAACACATACCTGTGTAGAGGCGTATGAATTATGATATGGTGCGATGTGAATCATATGCGCAATCCTTTATACATTGATATAGTTGTGCGTGTATTTATATATCTTACATTGATTATATAGTTGTGTATATTGCTGTGCACATATTTATATATCACCCATGGATTATATAGCTGCGTGTATATTGTAAAATTCCCATTATAATGTGCTGTGCGCATATTTATATGTTGTTTGCGTGGCAAGGTAACTATTGCAGGGCAATTTCCTATATTCCTCATCAATAGCTGTGCGTGCAGATGGTAATTGATTTTAGTCTGGCTTAATTTGAGAGACTTGTGAAATTTCACAAGGGAATGAAATTATTAATTTAATGACTGATGATCTCGAAGGCAATACAAGGGAGAGAGAGGCGAATATTGAAGATATTTCAATCAAATTGGAGAGACTGTCATTAGAGCCAGCAAGCAGTCCATCAGTGTTGCTGGCTTTTATGGTTTATTTCTAGCTCTTTATGTTCTTTGCTGTTGAATTTATTACACTGGATTCTTTATTCACTTATTTTTTTCATCTGATACTCTCTGTCACTGATACTCTTTCAGCCTGATGACCTGTCTTTATCCTTTTTATGTTTCTTCCTTTTACTGTTACAATTAACCTTTTACTGTGTGTTTCACCAATAAATTCTTATGTTTGATATGTGTCTCATCAATCAGAAGAGGATATTGATCAAGTTTCAATGTGTTTTATCCATCTGCATCTCTGGTCTGGTTGCTCTGTTTTGAAATGTCACTGGTATGTTCCTTGTCTTCTTCTCGGCTATGTGAGTAAGGGTTTTCGTCTTCTATGCATTTATAACTGGTCTTCTTCTTCTGAATTTGATCTTTTAACAAGTTTCTGGTCCGAGTCTTGGAGTAAATAGGTTCTTTTGACTAGTATCATAACTGTTTATCCAAGCTCTGATAGTAGTTGGATTCTCTGAAAAATTCAATAATATTTAAGAAAACCTAGGTCTGTATGAAGGGCACTTGATGACTCTATCTACAATGGAATGTCTGGAAAAGGTCTCGGTGCAGCATTTTAGGCACAAAAGGAGGTGAAATCTCATCGCAGAGGTGCAGGTTGGTGCTAGAGGGTTCTATAGGTTTACAATGTAAAACTAGTGAAAAGCAAGAAAACACGAGTTTCCGGGATTTAAATCATTAACGGGCAGATTTTCAAAAAATGGTGTGAACTTCATATTAACGAAGGATGGGCAGTTTCTCGGAACAACAAGGAAGCAATTTTTGGAGGTTGTCGCATCACTTTTAGGTGTGGGCGGTTTTGAGGAGGGGTCACCTGATTAGTGTTAGAGTGCAACACATAGCCATCGATGGTCGATGGAAAACCAACTTATCAGGCAGGTGAAGGTAGTCTATCGGGCTCGGCCAATATGGCTTTGGGCCATTGGATCTGTGTCATCGCGATCAGATGGTAGTCGAGTGGGAGAGCTACATGGGGGGAAATGAATGTGGATTGAGGGGGCCCAAGGGTTTTAATCAGGACAGTATGGGATTAGTTTAGGCTTTAATCATAGGTTAAAAGCGATTGGGCTGGGCTTAAAGAGATATTAGGGAGTTGAGTGAAGCCCGATGTGGGATTAACTTAAGTTTTACCAGGGTTAGCTAAACCAAGTAGAGTGATAGTGGGATAAGGGGTAGTTTCTATAGTTTTTATTTAAAACTAGGGAGCGGGGTTATTTTATATAGGGGTTTTAATTTAATATAGGGAAAAGGGTTATAGGGGGTTATATAATAAATATAGTTAGTTAATATGAAATCCGATGGTGGGGGATGGGCTTTTTCCTAAGAAAAAAGGGTAAAAGGCATGTGATTGCGCATTTAGACTTGAAGTTAGGATAAAAAGGCTTTTAGTGGGTTTTTTTATGTGGAGAGAAATTTACACAGGGGGGTATTAATTTCCTTAGGTAAATTGGGTTAAACCTTAGGAAATGGGTTTATATTGGGGTTTTATTACTTTTCCTAGGTAAATGGAGTTTAACCTTAGAAAAAAGTGTTTTCTTAGGGTGATGAGGGGAAATGGTTTTTATGAAGGGATAATGTGTTTATGAAGGGGATTCTAGCACTTGAGTCCATAAGTCGTTAAGCTGAGGGTCCGACCCCTCCAAAAGTTAGAGAAATGATCTAAGCGTTTTTGACTTGTAGGTTTTAAAATATTAGAACATAATTGTTGATAGGAAATTAGTAAGTAAAGGGGGAAGTGAATGAGGGGGAGTTAATCATATGAACTTGTAAACCTTTGTCTTTGATTTCATAGCTGACCATACATGTTGAAAGATGTGTATAAGCATGATGTATGTCCTTTGATCCAAGTAACTTTGGTAGTTCAGAAACAATTTATTACCTCTAACATATTTTCTTCATTTCTTAGGGCGCATTCAGGCTAGCAAACCCTTATTCATCTATTTTTCTTTCATAAAGAAAACTATCTAATTCTAACCTTATATCATCCAAGGGCTTAGATTAAGCTAATGAGCTCCTTTTATTTTCTCTATCTAACTATGATCTATCGAGATTGAATTGTTTGGTCAGATTTTATTCTCTAACCTATAAACATAAAATTCAAATCATGGAATAATCAAGACCAAATAGCTTGATTACCATGGATTGTGGCATGAATAAGAAGTTGCACACAATCATTATTATGCATAAGGTAAATATTAGTGGCATTTGGACTTGCACAATTTCATGGTCTTTTTGTTTTTGGAGTTCATATATCTTCATTTTTTTGACTTTCTCTTATTCTTTTGTCCTTTGATTTATCTTTTATGACATACCCTCTTAGGAAGTTTGACAAAGTGTTTCTTAGTCTTGATAATACTAGTGTTTCCTTCCATTACTAAACTTTCCTACATCCTCTACCTCCGTCGTACATACATGGTCTCGATAGTGATGTATATATTTTTCACAAAGTCATATAGAACATATCCTAGAATGAGGGTAATGCACACAAAAACCTTGTAGCAATTTCTTTTCTTAAGATTCCTAATATTCTAGTTATGCCAGATTGAGATACAACAAATACTAAGGAGCATCATTTCAGATAGGGATACAAGATTTCTCAGTGCATTATGGACTACATTGTGTGAGAAGATGGACACAAAGTTGAAAAGATGTACAACATTTCATCAATAGATAGTTGGGCAGACATAAGTAGTCAACAAGAATTTGGTGCAGCTTTTGAGGGGATACAACCAAAATCATTCGAAGACTTGGGATGAGAATGAGGTATATATACAACATTTTTACAACAGAGCAGTCCAGACTTCTATAGGCAAGCCCCCCTTTGAGACTTGTTTTGGATATTTTCTACCTTCACCTTTCAATATTGCATATGGGAAACAAGGAGTGATGGAAGATCTTACAGGAGATGCTTTGAGGGCTACAAAAATTATAGAGAATATCAGGGAGATCCATCTAGAGGTACAAAAAATACTACAAAAGTCACAGGAAAAGTATAAGGCTAGGCATAGTCAACATAGAATAAAGAAGTCATTCACGGTGGGAGACAAAGTATGGTTATTGTTGAATAAGGAGAGGCTACAGGGGCCTGGTAAGAAAATCAAGTCTCTGAAATATGGTCCCTTCGAGATATTGGAAAAGGTGGGTGATAATGCCTATCGACTCAGTTTACCGCCATATATGTGTATTTACTTAGTTGTGAATGTAGAGAATCTAAAATTCTATGAGCCTTCCATGCTAGATCAGGATGAGGAACAAGTACTACCCTCTGTGGAGGATTTGGCACCAAATTCCCAGGAAAAGTTGACAAAAGATACAATTTTGCAGAAGAAGTCCAAAGCTACAAGATAGGGGAAAAATTACCTTTGGCAGAATGGATTGAAGGGACAGCTTCCAGGTAAAGCTAAATGGTACACCAGAGAGAAGGTGCTGGAAAACTTTCCTCACCTCATTCAGTAGAAGCTTTTGGGAACCCAAAGCCTCCCAAAATGAGAAGGCGTGATTTGGATTGGATCATTATACTTTTTTCATCCATCTTAATGCAGTTGGAGTGGAAAAAGTGGAGGATTCAACTCATGGGACCGTTTTTACTAATGGGACCCAATTTGACACAACGAGGTATGAAACCTTTCGGGAGAATTTTCAGGCATCAAATGATGTTTATTGGTGGTAATTTTTTTCGCCTTAATTCCACACCATTTCATGCTATTGTACACATAAATATCCTTCTAACGACATGAGAAGTGAATTAATTGAAGTTCATATGCACAAGTTATGTCACTCAAACGTTGACCTTGTTTTCACACCTATAGTTCAGGAGGATGTTGTGCCAACCCCCATTATTCATGGAAAATGGGCTATCCACGTGATTATGATGTAAAAGACTCTAGAAGAGTCTATATTGTAACTTTAGTTAAAACTTAATGTAGTCAAAATTAACCACTAGTAGGCTATCAGGTTATGTTATAATGAGGCCACTAGGAGGAAGAGGCATTCCATTATTTTGAGATAATTTTGTTTCATAGATGAAAAAATATAGCCAAGAGATATAGGAGATAGAGAGCACAAAGATGGTCAGTGCACTGTAGAAGCCCACAGGCCATAGGCATTACTTCTTGGTACCTACAACCATATTTCTAGACAAATAAAGAGAGTGGAGCAGGCTCACCTTCCAGTCGGGTTTTCTCCCGAAAGGGTTTTCCAAGGAGAATATCTTCTGTCTTGTGTGTGTGTGCTTATTTTTTCATTCTCTAATTTTCTGCATAATTTCCATTCACATGCATGCACTAATTACAATTAAATCAACAAATATTAAAGTTTAATAAAACTATAATAGTGTATAGTATTAGATTTTTAATATAATATTATCATATATGTTGTGATGAACTGTCTAGTGGAATAACCATGGGAGTTTATGTATCACTACGCATTTTTGTGAACTAATAGATTGGATAAATAAAAATTTTATTTACATGGAGTTACAAATATTTTTAGAATATCCATGGAGGATCCATGTCTCAACAAACCCCATCATTCAACAAAACTAGAAGAGTCTTCAATTCTAATATGACCATAGACATAAGACCCCAAAATTTATTAGAGCTATAACCAGAACTGGCTTGCAAAATTACCCCACATACCCGCACTCAGACAACACACATATTTCCAAAAAAACATGCAACATTAATAGCCTTTATGCCACAGGGTTCCAACCCAAAATTCATGACACCAAACCCCAATTACAAATAACCAGGGCAAGGTCATCATCCATGGGTTAAGAACCGTAACCAGTCAATGGAAAAATAGCAAAATAACTAGAGAAATTGCCACATGCTGACCATATTGAGCCAAGAACAATCTCATAGACCAACATGAAATATGGAAGCCATAAGAAATGCCACACACCCATCGAAACGAGCTAGCAGTTGAAAACAAAAAACAATCAAGCCACACATTAACACATTATGATCTCTAATCATTTTTAGAAGAAGACATGTTTGATGGAGCCCTCACACTAGAACTAGGAGGATCCATTAGCCCCCTCTCCATCCTATTCACAAGCTATGTGGCTTTCTACATGAGCTAGATGTGATTAAATTCTATCTAGAAAAAAAAATGTGTTCCTAAGTATTCTCTCAAAATCTTCCATGGATGTGAAAATATTGTACTTCTCCAATTGTTTGTCCCTCAGGACCAGGCCTAAAAGGGTCTTCACTTGCCAATGGAGAGCCACATAGTTAAGGTATTATTTCTTCCTACCCCAACTGTGCCAAGGGTCAGGAACCCAAGTTGGTATATCCTCCATGAGTTATGAATTTGAGAGGGTTTGTGTTTCAACCTCACTTGTGTCTGAAGCTTTTGAATTTCTCTGTGTTTTTCAGATGGAATGACATTGTAAAAGGTGGTGGTCTAATCATGTGAAAAAATATGAGCACCATATTTCCCTTGTTACGCTTAGCCACCACCCCTCCATTTTCTCCTCCCCCTCTATCTCAAGGGCATGGTAAAATCATGCTGAAATTTCATCAATTGTAATGGGAGCCTTTATTTACAAAAGAAAAAAATACCAAACTAGACCCAACAACAACATGACTAGGGAACGAATAGGCTAAATTGTCACAATAGCTCTAGATGTTTGAGCCCATATCAACATATGGACCAAGAATTGAAACAAAAGGAGAAACTACCTCCTCCACATATGTTTCACCATTAACCATTGAACCCATGAACGATGAAGCAAGGACTAGCGCAGTAGAAAACCTAAAGGAGCACACCCACCAACCAACTTTAATACACCAAAGATTACCCCCCCAAAGACCATACCAAACCCCTCAAAGAACCAGAGGTTTTCTTTGAATAGGATTCCCAACCCAATACTTTTTGTTGGAAATAATACTCAGAAGGGGGTGAATCAGTATTATCTGATCAATAATTTAATTTCCCAAACAGATTTATATACGCTACTTTAGTGAAGTGAACTAGCGTGTACACGCGATTGTGATTAAAGAAACCAATGTATATCCAGAGAACTTGAGATTTAGACAATTTATCATGTGTTGAGTTTAAATCAGTATATCAGAGATTTATCAAACAGTGTAGTAAAAGAAGACTAAAGAATCACACATAAGCAACACACATGATCACCAAGATTTAAGGTGGAAACCCAATGCGGGTAAAAACCACCTGCTATTGTCGACTCTGTCTTCTTTTAATAATAAGAAAATCTGTTTACAATCTTGTAATGGTGCAGACTCATACCATTACACAAGCTTCTACCTGTAGAAGGTTATAACCTTCTCTCGTTCTCCAACTTCTACTAGAAGGGAACTACAACCCCCTAGCTCTTGTACTAGCCAATATGTTTACTAGTATGTAGGTTCCAACCTACATAAAACTCCACTCTTCCACCAAGGACCACGTTTCATGAATTTTCAGACTGGATACTCCTGGATCACAACGCTAATATCTAAAGGCCACGTTTCATCAAATTTTCACACTAGACCCATCAAAACTTTTAAACTTAAACTGCATCAACCAATATTCAATTAATATGAACAATTAGATCACTGACAGCAGAACACGGTGCTGAACCCAGAACCCTGCATCATCATTCAAAACCAACTGTAACCTCAAAAATCATGCATTAGAGTGTATACGTTACTTGGCTTATTCCAACCTGCACGTATATGCTATTTCCGTTAATTGAGCCTACGTATACCTTCAAAAACTAGTGCAAACATATACTTTTGAATCAAGTTTGTACCAACTATCAATATATTGAACATTTACTATCAACTTTCAGAGCTTTACATAGGCAACGACAAAGATCACTTCTTCTCACTTATACAATCAATCAATCAAATTCCAACCTCCTTATGCATTCAGATTTGCATTTAGATCTAAGAAGACTTCATTGACAGACATCAATAAAACAACAGAATTTGATCAGAAAGATTAATCAGATCTGAAAAAGAAGTTTTTCTTTTGTATACACTACTTGAAAGAACTAAACCTTTGTTTATACGCTCTTTGGCTGAGACGAACCTGCGTAGAGATCTGCATATATATTGACTTAGAATATTGCTGTAATTTCAAACTTCAGAAAAACCTAGATCTTGATAGATAACGAATAAAATAGGTGGGAAATATCAGATCTAGTCTCAACCAATATTAGATCATTCAAGAATAAGTCATTTCATGTCTCATGATTCTGATCCAACATTGAACTCAAGGTGCACATAAATATTTCAGATCTAGTCCCAAACATAACCCTGCAACATAAAATATACTTTGGATAGAAGTATTCCTTGGAATCTTATTTCTTGCACACTTGGCCTTATGATCTTCTATTTCCTTATATAGCTTTAGGCCCTTTGTCAATACCTTGGACCAAATACCTGGGGTCAATACCACGGATCAAATTCCTTAGACCAATACCTTGGACCAAAACTTGATTTTGCATCTCATACATGCTTTTCCTTCTATGAAATTGCGTGTGTACGTATACACGCTTTTTATTCTGTGGTCCCACGTGTATACGCTACTTTGATAAAGTGAACCAGTGTATACCTCTCTTTCTTCATTCTTTGGAGTCTGATCTGTAATCCTTTGCTGTTAACTTGCTACATTGTGAACTATCATCTGAGTGAGTTACCATCAAGGACAACACCTGTATCATAATGCCAACAATCTCCCCCTTTGGACTTGATGGAAACACCAACACCAAGACACTCTCCCCCTTTGACATCAAGGGCAAAGGGTAGACCAAGATATTCTCCCACTTTGACATACATTATGTTGTCCATGCTCCCCCTGAGTACATGTTGAATTCTCTGATTGAGCTCCCCTTTGTACATGATAAGATGAACTAAAACCATCCATGCTCCCCTTGAGCACATGCAGAGTCTGCAAAAATATTTTCCAAAAGAATATCATGACTCTATAACGCAACTATGTGAGTATGACTTTCCTATCACCAATGACTCATACATACATCCATCTCCAAACCAAGTACAGATATACAAAATTTGACTCATCCACCCAACCAAGTGCGGATATACCAATTGTTTATACATGACAGAAATACAATAAATATTACATCATCCATCCCATGAAAAGTGGGGATACAAATTATATAATTTGTCCAATAGGACTCATTTAAATGTATGAGAAGACATATCACACACTAGACCTTGACATGGCTTAAGCAACAAATAGTATAAATATTTGAAGCCATAGCTAGAATCAGCAACCATAATGCCAACAATGAAGAATGGATATGAAGGCTAATGCTCCCCCTGAACCTGTGCTACATGTGCATTGTTAACAAGTGAATGATCAAGGCATCTTTGTCAAATAGATAAAAATTAATGAACAAAGCATATCGATGGATTATAATCATGAACAATAGACAGAGCACCCATATTAGAATCTTCTCACTATTTTTCTTGACTGAAAAACATATATGCTCCTTCACACACAGAAAATCGCATGTATACGTGACTATATTTCATGAAACCTGTGTATAATAATTTTTTTTTGAAAAACTAGATTTTAACAACAAGATGATGCAACAACTACTCCTAGTTTTTGTCTGAGATATTCAAATGTTTCTCTGGGTAGTGTTTTAGTGAATATATCAGCAACCTGTTCTTTGGAGGGAACGTACTCCAATTTGACCTTTTTGTTCAAGCACTTGCTCTCATAGAAAATGGTACTTGATGGGTATGTGCTTGGCCTTAGAGTGCATGACTGGATTCTTTGAAATACTGATGGCACTTCTATCATCACATAGAATGGATATGGGTGGGGTACATGTGATATGAATGTCTTGCAAAGTTTACATCATTCAAAGTAGTTGTGTGCAACAAGATGTAGCAGCCACATATTTTGCTTCAGATGTTGATAAAGTAATTGAATTTTGTTTCTTGTTGAACCAAAACACTAACCTGGAACCCATATAAAATGCACCACCACTAGTGCTTTTTCTATTATCAACACTTCTTGCCTAATATACATCTGTATATGCATGAAGGGTAATATTTTCATCTCTAGGATACCATAAACCAAAGTCTTGAGTTCCTTGAAGATATTTGAAAATTATTTTGACTTCTTGAAGGTGTGATTCCTTTGGATTTTCTTGGAATCTTCCAAGTGTTCCTATTGCATGCATGATGTTAGGTCAGGTACCTGTTAGATAAAGTAGACTGCCAATCATGGATCTGTAAGTTGGTTGATGTACTGCTATTGATTCATCATTTGAGCTGAGACTGCATCTTGTTACCATTGGG
>APFE030159738.1:136572-164487 GCA_000404065.3 Pinus taeda
TACCTTTTTAAGATCTATTTGAGATATTTGGTTTGTGAAATAAAAATACCATCTTTATTTTGTTGAGATTGTAGACCAAGAAAATAGGTAAGTTCACCAAGAAAGGACATTTCAAATTCTTTTTGCATTACTGAAGCAAAATTCTGACTCATGGATTCTTCATTGCTACCAAAAATGATATCATCAACATAAACAAATAATAATTAGCAATTTACCACTTTCAATCTTTGTATATAGATTGCTATTTGCTTAACCTTTTGAAAAACCTTGTTGGTGTAGATATTTGTCAAGGCGGTAATACCAAGCCCTTGTAGCTTGTTTTAGACCATAGAGAGCCTTTTTGAGTATGCATACAAGTTTTGCATCATTTCCAAGAATGAATCCTCCTAGCTATTCAATATAAACTTCTTCTTCTAAATCTCCATTAAGGAAAGTTGATTTTACATCCATTTGGTATGTTTTGAAATTCTGAAAGCTAGAAAGAGCAAGAAACATCCTTATGGCTTCAATTTTGGCAACATGTGCAAAAATTTATTCAAAATCTATACCTTCTTGTTGAGCATACCCTTCGCAAACAAGTCTGCCCTTGTTTCTAATGAATTCTCCATTTTCATTCAGTTTGTTTTTGAATATCCATTTAGTTCCTATAATATTTTTATCATGAGGTCTAGAAATTAATTTCCAAGTATCATTCTTTTCAATTTTCTTAAGTTCTTCATCCATGGCATTGACCCAACATTCACTTTTTCATGCTTCATTTAAATTTTGATGTTCAGTGGAGGATAGTAATTCTAGATAGCTTGAGGTCGCTGTAATGGTTCTTCTTGTTTGTACACTTACCTTTTTTCCCCCTAAAATTTGAGTTTCTGGATGATTTTTCTGAATATACCTGGGCAGAGTCTTTTCTTCTACCATTATCCCTTCTTCTGGTGCTTCATTGGTTTCTTCTTCAATATCATTTTGATTTGGTGTGGAAAAATAATCCCCATATTCTTCATTGTCATAATCTTATGTTTTTATCTATTTTGGATTTTTGCATGCTTCATCAACTACAACATCAATGCTTTCAACAATTTTCCCAAGTCTTTTATTATAACATTTATATCCTTTACTTCTAGAAGAATTACTAAGAAAAATACCTTCATCTGCTCTGGGTTCAAACTTACCAAGTTTTTCATCAGTCCTTTTGATAAAACATTTGCTTCCAAAGACTTTAAAGTATTTTACAGTAGGAGTCTTACCATACCAAATTTCATGAGGATTTTGAGTGCTATTTTACCGAACATTTTCTTTGTTGAGAATAGTCACAACAACAAATGCAGCTTCACCCAAGAAGGTTGCAGGAGTTCAAGATTCATTTAGCATAGCTCGAGCCATTTGTTGAACTATTCTATTCATTATTTCTACCACACCATTTTGCTGAGGAGTCCTTGCAGTGGAGAATTCATTTTTATTCCATGTTGTTCACAAAAGTCAAAGAATTCATCTGATGTAAATTCCCCTCCTTGATCAGATCTGAGGCATTTTATTTTTCGATCTGATCTATTTTCAACCAAGGCTTTGAAGGCTTGGAAATTTCAAATTCTTCATATTTATGCTTTTGAAGACCTATCCAACACATTATGGAAAAGTCACCAATGAACAAAATAAAGTATTCTTCTCCATGAGGTGACTTTTTCCTTGATGGTCCATATAAATCAATATGGACAAGTTCAAGAGGCTTACTAGCTGACCCTTCTTTTTCCATGAAGTGAACTTTGGTTTTCTTACCGATTTGACATGGTTTGCATATTTTATTTTCTAGGATGTTGATATCCAGAAGATCACGAACAACCTTGAGTCTGCATGCTTTTCTTAATTGAGAAAAGCTTCGATGTCCCAATCTTCTATGCCACAACCAATTTTCATCATTTTTGCTTAGATAACACTTTCGTTGTCCTCCCTTGGGTATGTATAAGTTGTTTGGAGTTCTTGTACCTTTGATCATAGTCTCTCCTGTATCAAGCTCACGAACAACACATCCGTTTGATCGAAACACCACTTCATTTCCTTGATCACACATTTGACTGACACTCAATAGGTTATGCTTTAAACCGTCTACATACATAACATTTCTAGCTTTAACCTTTCCTTTCAAGAAAACATAACCTTTACCTTTTATGACAGCAGGAGTGTCATTTCCAAATGAGACATTCTTGTTCTTTTCTAAGGCATTATATGGTGAAGTTTTTCTTTGTCACCTGTCATGTGTTTGGAGCATCCACTGTCGATGTACCACTGATTTTCTTGTCCTTTTGCATACAAGGCTATACCACATCTTTCTATTTGAGATTATTTCCTTCTCCATATATTGGGATTTAATGGCATTTTCTCCTTTTGAGATGTTTGCCGAAATTTTCTCCTGCATTCAGATTCTTCATGACCAAAGTTGTTATAGATTCAGCATTCTATTTCATTTTCAAGAGAAAAGTTATTATAGGAACTTCTCTTGATTCCTATTACATTCCTTTGCTTTCGTGCTTCTCTAGTCATGATAGTTTTGTAAGAAATGCATTGAGTAGATTTGTGCCCAAAATTATGACATGAGAAACATTACCCATTAAAGAAGCTCCTGCAACTATCGAATCTATTAACCTAGTGATTGTAGTTTGTATTGATATTCATCTTTGGAGCAAATTGAGTATGATTTGCTTCAGGTTGGTTGTGGCTTCTATTCATTCTTGGAGTAAATTGAGTATGATTTACTTGGTGATCAGCTTTATCCCTTTGCTGAGGATTGTCATACTGTTTACTGGTCTTTGCTGCATCAAGATAGCTTTGGGTGGAGGTTGACGGTTTCTATGATTGAGATGCTTGTTCAGTATATTGAAGAACTACCTTTATCATAGGAGAATGCTAAACTTTGATAATTTCATTTAAAGTTCCTGATCCTTTAGCAAATCTAAGATTGAGAGATTCCATTTTATCAAGATCCTTTCTTAGACCCACAATTTGACATTCTAGTTTTTCATTGTGTTTTTCCTTTTTCAACAAGTTGGTATGTCAAGGCATCTATAATCATACTCCTTTCTTCTAGACAGATTTTGAGTTTAGAAATTTCTTTATGAAGGTCTTCCTCTTCTAAATCATCCCAAAAATTATCATCATCATAAGCCATGAGAAGTATATAATCATCACTATTAGATAAATCATCACTATCCTCTTCTGAAATATCCCAAAAATCATTGTTATCATAAGCCATGAGAAGTCTGTGATCTTGTCCAGTTTCATCTTCATCACTATTAGATAAACCATCTCTATCTTCATGAGTATAGTAACTCCTTTTATTGACAACTTGTTTTCTATTCCCTTTTTCATATTCCTTTCATTTTTCATATTTATCTTTATGAGGACATCTAGTAGCGTAATGACTGACTCTACCACAAGCAAAGCATTTGAAATGTAGCTTACCTCTAAACCTTCTAGAACCCCGTTGAAGCTTCTTGACAAAGTTTACCTCATCTTCTTCTTCAGAAATATGTCTTGATTCATTTTGTTCTTCCTTTCCTTTTGTTGAGGCCTTAAACGTGTCTTCTCTCATATCTGATGGTCCTCCTTTTCTCATCTCAAAGGCAGTTAAAATTCCATGAAGTTGTGTCATAGTGATATTCTGCAGATCTCGTTTTTCTTCTATGGCAGACACTTTTGATTCAAATTTAGCAGACAAGGATCTCAAAACTTTCTCAACTAAGGTAAATTCCTTTACTTCTTCACCCATATTCTTCATAAAATTAACAACCTCATCTATACGTAAGAAACAACTAGCTATACTTTCATCACTATGCACCTTAAGAGTTTCATACTAAATTTTGAGAGTTTGAAGCTTAGAACGTTTTACCTGAGAGTCTCCTTCGGAGCTCAGAATGATTTTGTCCCATATTTCTTTGGTTGATTTGAGCTGCATGACTTTGACAAATTCTGATTGTGACAGATTTCCAAATAAGGTATTGACCACTTCGGCATTGGTTTCATATTGATTTTTACCTGCCACATCTGTAGGAATTGTTGTTGAAAATGTATATCCTCCTTCCACAATTTCCCAGACATTTGTTCGAAGATATTGTAGATAGTTTGTGGTTCTTATTTTCCAATAAACAAAGTTGCTTCCATCGAAGATTGGTGGTCTGATGGATCCCATGCTTTCTTGATTATTCATGTTGATGGATCTCCCTTCAAGCGATCAAGCTTCTTCTGAAGGTCCTGCTATAATACCAATTGTTAGAAATAATACTGAGAGGGGGATGAATCATTATTATCATATCAATAATTTTATTTCCCAAACAGATTTATATACGCTACTTCGGTGAAGTGAAGTAGCATGTATATACGATTGTGATTAAAGAAATCAGCGTATATCCAGAGAACTTGATATTTAGACAATTTATCATGTGTTGAGTTTGAAACAATATATCAGAGATTTATTAGATCGTGTAGTAAAAGTAGAATAAAGCATCACACATAAGCAACACACATGAACACCAAGATTTAATGTGGAAACCCAATGTGGTTAAAAACCACCTGCTCCTGTCATCTCTGTCTTCTTTTAATAATAAGAAAAAAAAATTACAATCTTGTACTGGTGCAGACTCATACCAGTACACAGGCTTCTACCTACAGAAGGTTACAAGCTTCTCTCATTCTCTAGCTTCTACTGGAAGGGAGCTACAACCCCCTCTCTTTTGTACTAGCTGATATGTTTACTAGTACATACGTGCCAGCCTACAGAAAACTCCACTCTTCCACCAGGGACCACGTTCCATGAATTTTCAGACTGGATACTCCTAGATCACAACACCATAATCTAAAGGCCATGTTTCATCAAATTTTTACACTGGACCCATCAAAAATTTTAAACTTAAACTACATCAACCAATATTCAGTTAATCTGAACAATTAGATCACTGACACCAGAACACTGTGCTGAACCTAGAACCCTGCATCATCATTCAGAACTAGTTGTAACCTCAAAAATCATGCATTAGAGTTTATACACTACTTCGTTGAACCCAAATTGTGTGTATATGCTACTTCCATTAATTAAACCTATGTATACCTTCAAAAACTACTACAAACATATACTTTTGAATCAAGTCTGTACCAACTATCAATATACTGAATATTTACTGTCAACTTTCAGAGCTTTACATAGGCAGGGACATAGATCACTTCTTCTCATTTATACAATCAATCAATCAAATGCCAGCGTCCTTATGCATTCAGATTTACATTTAGATCTAAAAATAATTCATTAGCAGAGAACAATAAAACAATAGAATTTGATCAGATAGATTAGTCAGATCTGGAAAGGAAGCTTTTCTTTTGTATACGCTACTTGAAAGAACCGAACCTATGTGTATACGCTCTTTGGTCACGATGAACCTGCATACAGATCTGCATATATTGACTTAGAATATTGCTGCAATTTCAGATTTCAGAAAAACTTAGATCTTGATAGATAACGAATAAAACAGGTGTAAAATATCAGATTTAGTCTCAACCAATATCGGATCATTCAAGAATAATTCATTTCATGTCTCATGATTCTGATCCAACATTGAACTCAAGGTGCACATAAATATTTCAGATCTAGTCCCAAATATAGCCCTGAAACATAAAATATACTTTGGATAGATGTATTCCTTGGAATCTTATTTCTTGCATACTTGGCCTTATAATATTCTCTTTCCTTATATAACTTTAGGCCCTTTGTCAATACCTTGGACCGAACATACTTAATACCAATACCTTGGACCAAATACTTGCGGTCAACACCACAAATCAAATACCTTGGACCAAAACATGATTTCCCATCTTATACGGAATTTTCCTTCTATGAAAGTGCGTGTGTAGATATACGCGCTTTTTTTCTTTGGTCACACGTGTATATGCTACTTTGATCAAGTGAACTAGCGTATACCTCTCTTTCTTCATTCTTTGGAGTCTGACTTGTAATCCTTTATTTTTAACCTACTACACTGTGAACTGTCATCTGAGTGAGTTACCATCAAGGACAACACTTGTATCCTAATGCCAACACTTTTGATTTCAACAAGGACCATTGACTGAAATTTGAAAGAAAATTGACACTAGACCCTGAACTAATACTACCACCCAAGAGTTGATGAAACCTAGAGCTTCATAACATAAGACTCTCAAACCAAACAAAAATGACCACCAAAAGAAATAGACCGAGGGAAGTTAATATATAACCTGAGAATTTTCTCTACATAAAAGTTTGAGAACTAACCATGACCCTCCTATAAGGAATAATTCTACCAACCGAGCACAAAACTGAATGACTAGGAATTATGCTGCCTTCTAACTAGGTTTTCTCTAACTAAGTTTGAGTAGACATGCACATGCACATCCCAGGTTTCCACAACCATATACCAACCACAAAACGATGGATATTACACACTCAATTGTTGTCAAAAAGTAGAACCATGAGACTGAGGACCATTCCTCGACTCCTCTTCATTTAGAATAAGCTAATGTCATGCCCATCCAAGCCATAAAAGAGACACACTTCGCCATCTATTAATTTAATGTGTATGCATGTGAATGGAGGCTACGGGTTTCCCCCATTAATGCATGATGGAACTATGGGGTGGCGGTCGCAACATCTGAGGGAAACATTCTATCCACGTTAACACCACCATTGGGGTCCACTTGTCACTCTCCAACAATGCCTTGAGAGGCTCAACCCAACTACACATTGGAAGAGGGGGCCAAGTAGATTCTCTATCCACCTCCTTTCCTTGGTAGCCTATATTTACCATGATATCCACCACCTCATTCCCTATTCTTTGTGAGTGATGCACTCTAACATATTCCAATTGACTAAGTAGATCTAGGATATTATAAATTAAGCTCTCTAATCTCTAACTCTTCACTATTTTTTGTGTGGGCTACCCAAAAATCAACTTTCAGATAAAATTGATGATTTACAACAAATTCCCATTGATATGAATAGATCAATAACCTTATCAAGTGGAAATTGAAAGCCATTATCAAGATACAAGAATTTCACCACATTGTTGTTGGTGGAACCACAACTTTGAGCAAACATCCAAAAAGGTCTTGAGCTACTACGATCACTAAACAATCATCTCAGTCCTACAATAGCCGATTTTCCTTTTGACACACTACCAAATTTAGCTTAATGAAGTTTCTTAAAGGGGAAGTGAAGTGATCCATCGATAATTTAGACATCCCCAAGATCAAATCCTTTCGAGGGGAGGACATATCTTGATCCATATCAATTTTTTTTTAAATATCTACCTCTATACCCTTAACCTTAAAATTTTCTACCTACTAGCGACCTACAAAAATCATTTCTCTAATGTTTTGTTTGATCACTCTGCATATTACCTTCAACTTCCTATTCTTTTTCCTATAAATACTTCCATTTCTTTCCTTCAAAATTGTCTACGAGATAAATCCTCTAGGTAGTGTCTAAGCTTGATTGACTTTAGGATTCACAAACTTCTTTATATTCCATTTCTTGAGGATAGCCACCACATCTTCCTTATTTCTATTCCATTTTCCAAACAAGGCTAAAACACAATCCCACGTCTTCTTTGCAAACATACAAGCATTCATAATGTGCTCTGTCATTTATTCCTATGCTTGGCATAGGAAGCAAAATGATAGACCTTGAAATCCTTTCATCCTTATCAGATCCTAGGTTAAAATTCTCTTCTTTATTACCAAACAGAGGTAATACCTCACTTTATGCCACAAGAAACCTACCCATATTGACTCCCAAATGGGATACTTCTCTAAATCCTTATTCGCTACCAAAATTGAATGCACTTCTTTGAGAGTGAATGAGCCAAAGGGTTTATATCCCCATGTCAACTTATCTTGGTAATAATCTGTTTCAATCTTCCATTCCCATAGTTCATCATTGATCCCCTCCCATGACATTTCCATATGATTTTATTCCTAATCCTCTCTGATTACCCAATCTCTCCACCTATAATATCCTTGATATTCTCTCTAGAAATCAGGCAACTTATGCCCTCCTTTCTCCAACATCCAAATTTCTATCTCTCACGATTTTGTCATTTCTCTCAATCTAGGACGTTGCTGCCAAGAATACACCCAGATTAGAGATGTGCCTCCTCTTCTTATTTCCTAGAAAGCAAGGTATTTAATTATACTTCTGTTCTCCCGCGACCACAAAAAATAGCCAAATAAGGATGGCACGAATGGTCCTAAAGACAGTATACCTGTGACTCGAAAGGGTTGTATTTCCTAGACCAAGTTTCCTTCCATTATTTGTTTCCTCACATCACCCATCTCCACCATAATTTATCTCCTAATTCACCACTAAGGAGCTTTAGGTCCCTAAATCCCAAGCCTCCTACCTTATTGGGAAAGCATAATTTCTCCCAAGCCACTAATGACCACTTTTTCATTTTTTTCCCACCTCACTAAAGGAAATATCTCTAGATTGTGATGAGTTAATTAGAAATAAATTTCATCATATGCATGACTTCCATTTGATAAAATTGAATCTTTTGAAACATTTCCTTTGTAATAAATTCCCTTCTAGCTAAATTTAGATCCCTAAATGCCCAATTATTCACTTTGGAGAATAACTTCTTTACAACCTACTAACAATAAGAAGATTGTTTTGCATTGAAAACTAGGGGAAACCCGATGTAATTTGAAAGAATACCAATGATATGAAAGTCCGGTACTCTTTCCAGATTACATTGTATTACATAGTTTCAATTAAAAAAGAAAATATTGATTTTATTCTTGTTTATAATTTCACTTAAGGATTCCATAAAAGTTGATAGAAGAGAGTGGATAATTATTACTTCCATGAGGCTTGGGTGCCCAAATAAACATACATCGTCAATTATTTGTTTGTGTGTTATAGGAAGATAATTGCCAAAAATTCTCAACCCTATAAACTCTCCAGTTGAGCAATCACACTTTAACAATCTCTCCAAGACTTTAGCTTCCAAAATAAATAAAACAAGGAGAGAGGATCTCTTTGCAGTAGTCCTCTCAAAGGGTTGAAAGTGCAGGAGGGTGACCCATCAAAATGGGTAAAAGAATATAAATATGATGGATGTACTCCATGCAATCCATTTCCAGGAGAATTATAACACATCGAGAACCTATGTTGACTAATCTTGGCTCACTCTATCATACAATTTCAAGAGGTCAAGTTTAATCACCATGCCTAGCTTCCTTTTGGACTTGAGAGAGTGAATTATCTTATTAGTTGTAATTATCTAATTAATAATTTTGCAACCTTCCACAAAGCTTATTTTCTCTCACAAAATAATACATTTCCTCTTGTTAGCGCTCAAATTTACCTTAGGCTGAAATAAGGTAAGACTCAAGGCGACATCAAACCACGCTCAGCCTCGTAGCTAGCCCTACGAGGACAGGAGAGGGCTCTCTCCAGGTCAAACTCGACAAAAGATAATCGCAAAGGCTCACGATGACCGAATTGATGACTGATTTTAGGCTAGGTATGAAGTACACAGAGTTTAGAATTGATTTTTAAAGATTTTGTTGAATTCAAGGGAAGGGAAATTTTGGATGCGGGGATGAGGCACAGCTTTTGCAGAGGTCTACTTGGGGTAAGATAGGCGAATGTATTGATGCCTTAAAGCAAGTGAGATGGGTAGATCAGACTGGTGAGGAGCTAAGGAGAGCAAGGGAGTCTCAAGGATTCTCCTTAAACTGAAGAAAACATAAAAGATTAAACAAATTTAAAGGAAAAGCATAGCAATTTCATGGATTCTACCTTAACAATTCATTTGTTTAATTACAGAAGATTCAATAGAGAAAATTATACTCATACACAACTTACAAGTATTGAGAGAAACACACCATCATCGCATAAAGCCACATGAATCCTAAATAGTGCTACAAAACCCTGGTCTTTCCTTTGCCAAAATGCAGATAAGATATGTACATTATAGTCTCAAACTATTCCCAAGAGTCCAACCCTGAAAATGACTAAGAAAGTACATAATATAGGAAATCCAACTCATTCCCTTGCCTCTAGGGGTCGAGTTCATCATCCTAGGAGTTGTTTCAACCAATTCTAAACTAAGCACTACAATCTAGGCATTCAAAACAACTTGCCTCTATAAGCTAGGAAACCAATTCATTCATTACATTTTTGCTATTTTATGAATGAATCATCTAGAATAGGTAAATAAGTTTCATAACAACATAAAGTTCCAATAATTACATCAATAAGGGTGAAAAATCCCATCACAAGTCAAAACTGGTCAAACTAGTTTGATTCGCTGAGCTGAGGACAAAAACTGTACCAAAAAACCCTGTGCGCCGCGCGCCTTGCCACCTGCTTTTGGGGGACTTGCTGGCATCCAAATTGCGCTCAGGTTGGCGTGTTGGAAAGACCTGGATGTCTACGTTCCACCCCAAGTGGAATATTTCAATTTGGTCTCCATTTGACCCTCCAAAAGTGGATTCGCCCAGAATTACTTCCTGTTGGTGCAAAAAGTGGCAGAAAGGTGATTTTCATGATGTTTTTGAGCTTTTGATCACCCAAAACTCGATGAAATACCTTGGCAATGGCTGAGCATGTGTATTTCATCATGAAAAATCCAAAAATATAAGCCACCTGTGATTTGGACCTCCCCATCTTATGGGTCGCGCGCTGAGCGCGACGCGTATAGCCAAAAAACCTGTTTCGCAAGCCAAAAATTTCGAAACAATAAAAATTTCTACAAATTTACCCAAATTTGGAGTGAAGACCCTCCATCATGTATCATGATCAACTAATGAAGCCTCAGCAAAAACTCGAAGCGGATCAGGCCTTTTGCGATGTTTTTGCGCTTTGGTCAAATGCCTCTTGAGGATCTTCATTCTCGCTTTGCAAACATGCATGCGAGCCCAATAGTGAGTCTTCATGTGGCGAAGCATGTCTTTGTCCCTATTTGCCTTCGCCAACAAATTATCCAAATGAGTGTTAACATGTATGAGCATAGACTCTCGATCAGCCTCTATCTCCTATTGAATGGGTGTCATCTCATTTAGGCTTCTTTGGGCAGCCTGCCGGTCTTCATGGATGTTTTTCCACTTCTATGAGGCCTCTGGGCTGCATTTTCTTCTGTGGGTGAGTCGCTTTGGGTTTCCACCTCATAGTTGGATGAATGATCATATGACATGATTGATGCTATGAAAACTGTCTTGGAGAAGTGAATGCTGGTCACAAAACTATGTTGGACTGCTGTTGTGATATGATTGAAATCTGCCTACCAAGGGGAAAAATGCAACAAGGGACTGTTAGGAAGGGGAAAATATGAAGGGATTAGGGGATATTAGGATATATTTTGTTTAGGGAAATGTAGGAGGGTTTGGGAGGTTTATATAAGTTAGGGTTTTGGGTTTGTGCATTTGGCAATGGGTGGAAGGGAATTGGGGATAGGGGTTTAGTAAGTTTATGGGATAGGGAACAATAACATTCAAGGGGAAATGGTATACGGGAGACGGGAATGATGGAAAAAGGGAATAATGTGATGGAGGGGGAGCCTTGGTAAAAAATACGATGAATGTTCAACCCTTAACAGCAGGTTGGCTTGAGGATTTTTAGAGGTAGGGTTTAGATGTTTTGTTTCAAACATTTGGAACCATCAACCACCATCACATAACACACAAATGGATGAAACAGTGGGATGTCGACCCTACCTGGCCAATCTATGCAGAGAGAAGGCGATTTGGTGTTTTTCCAAACCAATTTTGGGCTTAAACCCAAGTGCACCGCACACCTCTCCCAACGCGCCATGCGCCTCTGATGCGTTGTGCCAGTGTATTTTTACACTGCATTTTGGTACCTGATGCACCACGCGCCCAGCCTGATGCGCCGCGCGCACCCAGCTAAATAGTAAATTTTGCAGGAGGCTTTTTGAGGCCTTCCTGATGTCGAAATCGGGCGCCGGATAGCTCGTTGGATAGGTCCTTGAGTCTAATTTCCAACCCAACTGAAACTTTTCAATTTGGAGTTCATTTTTCTTGTCAAAGATCAAATCTCCCAAAACTGGTAAAAATGTGTCAAATGAGGCTGCCTCAAGGTAGAGTGCTGTTGTAGTCAACGTTTGGATGCCTTCCTCAACTCCAAATTGAGCAAGTGATAGCTCATTGGAAATATATTTTTGTTGAGTTATCCTTTGACAAATCAAGAAAGTTATTTGGTCAACCAAGCTATGAGAAAACTTGATTTTCTCAAGGTCACTTCAGAGGTGCATCAATTCTCCCAAGGCGATTGTATTTTTTACATTTTTCTAAAACCATGACACCTGTGTAAAAAGTGAAGGAGGTTTTTCTTCTTTGGCATGTGGTGGAGAAAAAAATTTCTTAGGTTTTCAAAATTCATCTTTGATTTCTCTGGAACATCTTTTGAGTGAAACTTATCCCGATGTGTGAAACAAGGGATTTTGTCGAAATGAAGCGAAATGAAGGGGATAAGGGGCTTTTAAATTCTTGGGGAAATTTTTGGAAGTAGGGAGGGATGTTAGGAAGTAGGGGAAAGTGGAATCTCAGAGATCGAGTGAGGGGAATTGGTCCAAAAGGGAAAAACACAGGCCTAGCCTAGAAAATTGCCAAGTTGTGGCAAGAAACTAGGGTTTGTGCAAAAATGAGGAATTTGGGGGATCTCAGTGATGGGAACTATTAGATAAGGTATATTAAGGATAGGGGAAGGTGTATGAACATCTGGATACAAGTTTTGCTAATGATTTGACCATCCAAGAGAAATTGCCCTCAAAACCCTAGGAGAGGGAAATGACCTTACCTAGGCGCAACTGAAGCATGAACAAGGTGTGAAATGACCCAATGGAACCTGACATGATGATGAAAACCCTATGAATGATGATAGACTCAGCTGAATAGCGACGTAGACTGACATTTGGGCAATTTTGAAAGCAGTGAAAGCAAACCCTAGACCTAATGCCTAGTGACCAAATTTTGCTTGAAGACTCATTGAAATGACAAAATTTAACCTTGACACTCTGAGGCCACTTTGTAAGAGCATACTTGATCACTGGAGGAAGGTTGCAAAGACTGACACTAACATTGGCTCCAATGGGGATGGTAGCTCCTTGGAGGTGCCAAGAACGGCAGATCTTTGGGAGAGCAGACCAGCGCCTTATCCATTGGGCAATGGAGTCAAAAACTCAAACTCAAACTGATGACTTGATGACACAAATTGACTCTCACTCAACTAAGAATTGACTCGATACTTAAACACAACCGAGAAAATGGAAATATGCTCAATATGAAACTTATTCAATACAACCTACTCTAATTTTTCCATTCATCACATGATCAAGTGAAATGGAACAACCAATGCAACCAAGTAAGTATTCCATTTGCTGTTCAAAGTTTTCCACAAGTGCTCACTTATGAACAACAAGAGAGAACTACTGAAAGGCAACTCCCATGACAACCTGGAAACAAATCCGTTGAATGATATGGATCCTCTATCCGCCTCCAAAAACACTGCATAAGGATCTTGAAATTCAAGCACACTGGAACTTAGCTTATCTAATAGATTACTTCTCGTTTCCTCATACCATGAATGCAAACTTTGATATGAGCCTTGTGACGAGACCTCTGCTGAAAATGAAAAAGAAAGCAATTGCCAGATCAAATTCATATCAGCACATCTTTCAAGCTCACATGTAGTCAATGGAGAAAGATGTTGACTACAAACCTCATCCAAAACATCAGCTATTGGATCATGAAAAACTTGAAAAGACTGCTGCAACGTATCCATTGAAAATGTATGACATCCTTCTAGCTGTTCATCTTTTTCTTGAGAGATTTTATGAAGATTCTTCCTTATAAACTGAATTGTTTCGAAACAAAAGGGTATAGAATATTCCTGCATCATCAAATCATGTATTTCATCTTCCACACCTTCATCTGTAATCTGCCCTTCAATTTCATTTGGTGGCTGCAAATCTGATGCTACAGGATGCTCAAGAATTTTATTATCTGTCTCATCCTCAACATTAACACTGCGTTATTGTTGATTTGTTATAGGTTGTTCATTTGAAGATTTACTATGCAATCTACCTTTCAAAAACTGAAATGATTCAAAACAGAATGGTACAGAGTCACCTTGAACCATTAAATCATGTGTATCCACTTCCAAGTCTTCAGCTGCAACTTGACAATCAATGGCTTTCGGGGGTTGCAAATCTGAATATGAGAAGTCTTGAACAAAATTTTCATTGCTCTCAAGATGATTCAAATCAAGACTTGTTGACATTTGATTTCTGATTGCATGCTAGTTATCTCTGATGAACTGAAATGAATCGAAACAAAAAGGCAAAGATCCTTCACTTACTTCAATTTTTGATGCACTTTCCTCATCATTGTCAAAGCTGATATGCATCGGTTGATCACTCTTTTCGTGCTGCTGAAAGTGAACTTCCTCCTTGCACAAACTAGTTGTTGATTCGTCTGCAAGATTAACTTCTTTTTGGAGAACATAATCATCATCATACTGATCAAACTGAGGCAATTCATCATCAAACATACACATCATATCAACATCTCTCTCTTCTTCAATTGATCTATAAAACAATCACTATGACAGCTGGGATCAGAAACAAAATGTTGTGGGTCAGCCGCTTGTTCTTGAATGTCACTTTCATTTTTTGCAGTAATTTTCTGCACCATCTCTTCTACTGCATTTACGAAAAGATCAAGCTTTTCCTTTGAAAGTGTCAGCTGCTCTGAAATATTCTTCTTTTCTTATTCCTTTAACCTTGCCCTCAAGATCAGAAAATGAGCCTCTGCATTCACTGCCTTGTTCTGCATCTCGTGAAGTGTTGCAATATCCTTTTCTCTCAGCTGAAACTCCATTTCTGGATCAAAGGCACCCGGATAGTGTAAGAGAGGAGATCTAGGAGAAGGCCTTATATCAATTGGGATCGAATAATAAACTTGGTTAAATTTGGCTAAAAACAATTGTACTGCCTCCCCTGGCAGTCTTTTCAGCTGGTTATACTCTTCTATAATGAAGAAAAGGTTCTGTCTGATCATCCACCTATCGAGAAAAACTTTGAAAAACTGTTGGAAATTTGAAATGTTTGCATCAGGAAAGGTTTTGAACCAACACTTGACTTTGGCTTGCAAAGAAAGAGAAAAAAGCCTTATACTAACATCTTCGCTATCAACTTCGAAAAGGTCTAGAAAAGACTCAAAATTCTGCACATGTTGCTCATCGTTGACTTTCTTACATTCACCATCAAACCTCGGCAAGTATAGATCATAGTTTTTTGGGAAAACATGAAGAACAGAAGGTAAAACAAGAGGTTTATACTGATCTGGAATTTTATAAGGTGTAGGGGTATGTACAGCAGGTATAGAATCAGTCTTGGTCTCTTGAGGTTCATCAATCTGAAGATGGTCATCAGAAAATTTAGAAGAAAGGTCTTGATCAAACTCAAAGGTATGCAAATCTTTCGTATTCACAATCTTCAAAGTGAAAGAATCAACTGCAGGTCGAGGATCTCTTCTCAAATACAGTATACTTTGCAAAGCCTTCTTGATATTCTTGGGAAAGGAGAAGAAATAATTTATGACAAAGAACAAAATGTCTTGGATGAAATTCCAACTTGAATACCTGATCTGTCCACGTTGTCCTTTCATGTTTTTGCTGGTCGGGATCATCCTCCAGTGGAGTCTTTGGATCTGATCTCAAAAATGATTTAGAGTCGCCAGGTGAATGACTTCAGCCTTGCTAGTGTCTGATCGTTATCCACCATCAACAATCAGATCTGAGCTCGATACATGTACTGGGGCAATTTATAAGTTAATTGTTACAATTACAAGCTAGACCAGAGATCGACTGAAGCAACGTTTATCTACTATGCACTCGCAGAGCAATGTGCAGTTCGAAGTCTACCTGGCATGACTTCAGACTCCGTCTATAGCTATAAATCAAATAACACTAACAAGCAAACCAGTTCTCCCCAGTGGAGTCGTCACTATGTTAGCGCTCAAATCTACCTTAGGCTGAAATAAGGTAAGACTCAAGGCCACATCAAACCACACTCAGCCTCGTAGCTAGCCCTACGATGATAGGAGAGGGCTCTCTCCGGGTCAAACTCGGCAAAAGATAATCGAAAAGGCTCAAGATGAGCGAATTGATGACTGATTTTAGGCTAGGTATGAAGTACGAAGAGTTTAGAATTGATTTTTAAAGATTTTGTTGAATTCAAGGGAAGGGCAATTTTGGATGCGGGGATGAGGCACAGCTTTTGCAGAGGTCTACTTGGGGCAAGATAGGCGATTGTATTGATGCCTTAAAGAAAGTGAGATGGGTATATCATACTGGTGAGGAGCTAAGGAGAGCAAGGGAGTCTCAAGGATTCTCCTTAAACTGAAGAAAACATAAAAGATTAAACAAATTTAAAGGAAGAGCATAGCAATTTCATGAATTCTACCTTAACACTTCATTTGTTTAATTACAGAAGATTCAATAGAGAAAATGATACGCATACACAACTTACAAGTACTGAGAGAAACACACCATCAACACATAAAGCCACATGAATCCCAAATAGTGCTGCAAAACCCTGGTCTTTCCTTTTCCAAAATGCAGATAAGATATGTACAATATAGTCTCAAACTATTCCAAAGAGTCAAACCCTGAACATGACTAAGAAAATACATAATATAGGCAAGCCAACTCATTCCCTTGACTCTAGGGGTCAAGCTCATCATCCTAGGAGTTGTTTCAACCAATTCTAAACTAAGCACTACAATCTAGGCAGTCAAAACAGCTTGCCTCTATAAGCCAGGAAACCAATTCATTCATTACATTTTTGCTATTTTATGAATGAATCATCTAGAATAGGTAAATAAGTGTCATAAAAACATAAATTTCCAATAATTACATCAAGAAGGGTGAAAAATCCCATCACAGGTCAGAATTGGTCAAACTGGCTTGATTCGCTGAGCTGAGGACAAACACTGTGCCAAAAAACCTTGTGCGCCGCGTGCCTGAGCCCTGTGCACCGCGCGCATTTCTGCCTGCTTTTGGGGCACTTCCCAGCATCCAAATTGAGCTCAAGTTGGCTTGTTTGAAAACCCTGGATGTCTACTTTCCAACCCAAGTGGAATTTTCCAATTTGGTCTCCATTTGATCCTCCAAAAGTGGATTCTCCCAGAAGTACTTCCTCCTGGTGCAAAAAGTGGCAGAAAGGTGATTTTCATGATGTTTTTGAGATTTTGATCACCCAAAACTATAAGCCAAATCAAAAAATATAATCCACCTATGATTCAGACATCCCCATCTTATGGGTCGCGCGCTGAGTGCGACGCGTAGAGCCAAAAAACCTGTTTCGCAAGCCAAAAGTTTCGAAACGACAAAATTTTCTCCAAATTTGCCCAAATTTGGAGTGAAGACCCTCCATCATGTATCATGCTCAACTAATGAAGCCTCGGCCAAAACTCGAAGCGGATCAGGCCTTTTGCGATGCTTTTGTGCTTTGGTCAAACGCCTCTTGAGGATCTTCATTCTCGCTTTGCAAACATGCATGCGAGCCCAATAGTGAGTCTTCATGTGGCGAAGCATGTCTTTGTCCCTGTTTGCCTTCGCCAAAAAATTCTCCAAATGAGTGTTAACATGTATGAGCATAGACTCTCGATCAGCCTCTATCTCCTACTGAATGGGTGTCATCTCATTTAGGCTTCTTTGGGCAGCCTGTTGGTCTTCACGGATGTTTTTCCACTTCTATGAGGCCTTTGGGGTGCACTTTCTTCAGTGAGTGAGTCGCTTTGGGTTTCCACCTCATAGTCGGATGAATTATCAGATGACATGATTGATGCTATGAAAATTGTCTTGGAGAAGTGAATGGTGGTCACAAAACTATGTTGGACTGTTGTTGTGATATGATTGAAATCTGCCTACCAAGGGGAAAAATGCAACAAGGGACTGTTAGGAAGGGGAAAATATGAAGGGATTAGGGGATATTAGGATATATTTTATTTAGGGAAATGTAGGAGGGTTTGGGAGGTTTATATAAGTTAGGGTTTTGGGTTTGTGCATTTGGAAATGGGTGGAAGGGAATTGGGGATAAGGGTTTAGTAAGTTTAGGGGATAGGGAACAATAACATTTAAGGGGAAATGGTATATGGGAGACGGGAATGATGGAAAAAGGGAATAATGTGATGGAGGGGGAGCCTTGGTAACAAATACAATGAATTTTCAACCCTGAATAGCAGTTGGCTTGAGGATTTTTAGAGGTAGGGTTTATATGTTTTGTTTCAAACATTTGGAACCATAAACCACCATCACATAACACACAAATGGATGAAAATGTCGACCCTACCTGGCCAATCTGTGCAGAGAGAAGGCGATTTGGTGTTTTTCCAAACCAATTTTGGGCTTAAACCCCAGCGCACCGCGGGCCTCTCCCAACGCGCCGCTCGCCTCTGATGCACCGCGCCAGTGTATTTTTACACTGCATTTTGGTGACTGATGCGCCGCGCGCACCCAGCTAAATAGTAAATTTTGCAGGAGGCTTTTTGAGGCCTTCCCTATGTCGAAATCAGGCGCTGGATAACGCGTTGGAAAGGTGCTTGAGTCTAATTTCCAACCCAACTAAAACATTTGAATTTGGAGTTCATTTTCCTTGTCAAAGATCAAATCTCCCAAGAGTGGTCAAAATGTGCCAAATGAGGCTGCCTCAAGGTAGAGTGCTGTTGCAGTCAACTTTTGGATGCCTTCCTCAACTCCACATTGAGCTCATGATAGCTCATTCGAAACATATTTTTGTCTAGTTATCCTTTGACTCATCAAGAAAGTTATTTGGCCAACCACGCTAGGAGAAAACTTTATTTTCCCAAGGTCACTTCAGAGGTGCATCAATTCTCCCAAGGCGATTGTATTTTTGACATTTCTCTAAAACCATGACACCTGTGTAAAACGTGAAGGATTTTTTTATTCTTTGGAATGTTATGGAAAAAACCTCTCTTAGTTTTTCAAAATTAATCTTTGATTGCTCTGGAACATCTTTTGAGTGAAACTTATCCCAATGTGTGAAACAAGGGATTTTGTCGAAATGAAGCGAAATGAAGGGGATAAGGGGCTTTTAAATTCTTGGGGAAATTTTTGGAAGTAGGGAGGGATGTTAGGAAGTAGGAGAAAGTGGAATATTAGAGATCGACTGAGGGGAAGGGGTCCAAAAGGGCAAAACACAGGCCTAGCCTAGAAAATTGCCAAGTTTTGGCAAGAAACTAGGGTTTGTGCAAAAATAAGGAATTTGGGGGATCTCAGTGATGGGAACTGTTCGATAAGTTATATTAAGAATAGGGGAAGGTGTATGAACATCTGGATACAAGTTTTGCTAATGATTTGACCGTCCAAGAGAAATTTCCCTCAAAACCCTAGGAGAGGGAAATGACCTTACCTAGGCACAACTAAAGCATGAACAAGGTGTGAAATGACCCAATGGAACCTGACATGATGATGAAAACCCTATGAATGATGATAGAATCAGCTGAATAGCGACATAGACTGACATTTGGGCAATTTTTAAATGAGTGAAAGCAAACCCTAGACCTAATGCCTAGTGACCAAATTTTGCTTGAAGACTCACTGAAATGACAAAACTTGACCTTGGCACTCTAAGACCACTTTGTAAGATCATATTTGATCACTGGAGGAAGGCTGGAAAGACTGACACTAACAGGGTTGACCCTGCCTTGGGCGGTTTTCCAACCATACCTCCCTCTGCTTTTTCGCTGTAGCCGGGGTCATGTTCCAAAGGGGTGTGGGGTGGTTGGGTCTGTGCCCCCAAGGTCAGCCCACCACCCATATTAACATTTAATGTACCATTCTCATGGGAGCAATTGAGGGGTCGAGGTCATGGCCTGCCCCTCGCGTAGATTTTTGTGGTAATGGCTTCGTGGGCGAGGGAGGGGCTGAGGGTCGTCGCCCGCCCCTCCTTTTTCATTGGTGCGGTTAAGGGGTGGTGGGGTTGGTGGCCCGCCACCCTTTTTTTATATTTTTTTTCTTATATAACAAAATGGTGCAATTTTGGAAATTCGGTTTTGGACCAAAGAAGTCATTTTAACTAGGCCAAGATTTCGCCTAGAATCTAGCTGGAGTTGGCCAAATTCCTTCTACCGGAAAAGTGCAAATTGTGTCCTCGTTAAACCTGCCCAATCATCAAATTCAACCCAACTTTGACTGCTTCTATCTCCTTCATCCGGACTCAGATTGGAGTGTCGTTCACACTGTTGGAATCAAAGCGAAGAGCACTCCAGTCCAATGTCAAGTTAGTCAACTTTCCCCCACTTTTAAATTTGAGCTTTTCCCATGCCACTATGTCTGAAGATCCACCTGGATCAAGTGCACATGTCAAGGCTTTCTTAGCGAATTGCTGGTATTGGTAGTGTCTCATCCCCCTGCCCATAGCTCTTGATTACATCTCTCGACACAACTAAACCCCCCTGGCATGGCATGCCCACTTTCCCCAATACCCCTGGACTAGGCTATCAGGTATGGGCTTGTAGCTTGGATCAACCCCATAATATCCATGCCATTGCCAAATTTTTGGCTCAAAAGCAAAATGACTGACACGCAAAGCTAGGCCATGGCCCTCCCTTTCCTCCCTTGGTTTCTTCCTTATTGAGCTACGCCCCATTGGGACAACCCTTTGCCTCTCCCTTCCTCCTAGCAGAACCCCCACCAACGCATGAAATTGTTGTGGGAATCCAACTAGAGCTTATAAATTAACCAGGAGCGACACCAAACTACATACCAGAAAGTCATCACTAGCCTGCAAACACAGTTCTGCCTCCTATCTTCCGCTCTCAGCTTCCTTCCTTCTCCTTTGCAGAAGTCACTTACCCAGCACATTGAATACCTTTCCCATCTCCGCCACCCTACCTTTTCTCTCCCTCTACCGCCTTGCCTACCCATATCCCATGCATTCATGAGTGAGGACACTCACCCCCTACCTTAAGCATGTGGGGGGTGGTTGTAATAAACACTTTGGTACTAACCATGTCAAATCCAGATCTGTCGCCCCTGACACCACATCGCATCCTAATCGAGAGAATAATAACTATTATTATTATTAATATAATTTAGTTTGTACTTTATATTATTTATATTTAATTTTATTTTATAATAATAATAATAATAATATTTAAATTTGGGAATTAAAAAACATATTATAAAATATTTTTAAATAAAGATAAAAATTTTAAAATTAATTGATTATTATTTTTGTTTTTTAATATTATAGATCAATTAATGTATCTAAATAATAACCACCATCATTATTAATATAGTGCAATTTGTGCTTTATATTTGCCAACTTTGTAATAATTTAGTAATTTAATAGAAGAATACCTTAATCCATGGACAAATTCACTTTTCTTTGACAAAATATTCATCTAAAATCTCATAGAACCTTCTTTAAAGTTACCTTATCAAACTTCATTCATAGAATTTTGTCTCACGGATTTTTGGTCATTAAAAATGAAAAGATAAGATGGAGATGGAATAACGAATCGCCCCAAAAATGGTTTCACCAACCAAGTTAACTGTCCATGAAGATGAAAATAAGTATCATTTATAATGCGAGAAAGGTAAAGGCAAAGGTGTGTGAGATTTAAAAATAATAAATATATATATATATATATATATATATCCTACTATATACTAGCAATTGTCTCAAAAGGTACAAAAAGAAGCTCATAAAATTACTAAATAGGAATTGTTGAATTTTTAAGAGTTAATTGGTTTGTGGAAAACCTTGTTTTTTTGCACTGGATCATTGTGCAATTACTTTTTTTTAGATGTTTTGTTTAGATCTATATTACAAGGAACACATTGAATGTCTTATTTCATTTTAGAGTAAGTTAATTCCCAAAAGCAAGAGGTTAAGTTAATTACCCAAAATCAAGAAACCTCTATAGGTGGCCAAGCATATATGAAGAATACATCTCATTCATATGCAATACCAAATCCATCTTTTCCTTTTTCTGAGTAAAATTTCAAAAGCATGAACACATGCCATTTCATATGCACAATAAACCCAACCTCTGAAATTTCAATGCTTAGATGCATTCCACTCATATGCTATAGTAAACCCATATTTTCCTTAAATTTCAATGCATAAACACATCCATTCATGAGCCATAACAGAGCCACAAAAACAAAACCCTCTAACCCATTAATACAATAATGAGCAAAAACCATTGCATGCATCTATCCGACTCCTCGACTAACGAGGAGAGTAGGACAGGGTAACTGTTCAGCAGATTGATGAGCGCTAGCAATAGAAATTGAGGATTCAGACATCGTTGTAGCAGTGGAACACACAGGTCTGGCTCCAGCATCACCTACGAAAGCCGGTTGTGTCAGCTGAACACAAATATCTAAATCGGTCGTTAACAAGGAGGCAACTTTTGACATCACTGGTCGCAGCCTCTAGGAACCTTGAGTACAAAGAAGAGCAATTGTGATCACCCTTAGCGCCTGCTCTCTTGGATATTGCCCCTCTAATTTTGGATCAACAATATCCAAAATGTTACCATGTTCGTATTTATTCCATGCCTGCAGTATATTGATGAAGTTCAGAATTTGAAATAAATGAAGGTCTTGTTGGAATTACAATTTATTAAAACCGAAACGAACCCATTCCAAAAATTTATTAAAACAGAAACGAACACATTCCAAAAGAATTTGCATAGGGTCTGGCAGTGTGGCATCCGCGCACTTTCTCTCTCACGATCTCAAGTACCATGATCCCATAACTATAAACGTCGGCCTTTTCCATCAATTGCCCATGAACGGAATATTCGGGCGCAGTGTAGCCCCTTCGTCACAGCAAATTCGTGGAAACGATAAATTAATGCTAGCATTTTACGCCTTAAAAGAATAGATGTTTCGAGAACAATTACTAAATGAATTGCACAACTTTACATCGTTCCTCCGAATCTGG
This sequence comes from Pinus taeda, assembly GCA_000404065.3. Taxonomy (NCBI): domain Eukaryota; kingdom Viridiplantae; phylum Streptophyta; class Pinopsida; order Pinales; family Pinaceae; genus Pinus; species Pinus taeda. The sequence goes on from APFE030159738.1 coordinate 159,591, forward strand.
TAGAAACATGGGTTTGACCTTTTGGGAAGAATCTAGCCATTCCAAAATCTCCTATTTTAGGATGAAAGCTCCCATCTAAAAGTATATTTGCACATTTGATATCTCTGTATAATGCGCATGTTGGAATCCTCATGCAAATATGATAGGCCTCGAGCTGTGCCTACTATAATGTTTATACGGTTTTCCCATGTTAGACCATTTCTTGGCTCTCCTGCATACCTCCAACAATAATATTTGGCAAACTCAAAACTATTGAGATTTTCGATTTTATTAAATTGGGCAAAAATCTCATGTAGGTGACAACAATAAGATTTGTTGCTATATTAGCTCCATTTTGTTGAGGGAGGAGTTAATGCATCCTATATTTGTTGTGAGAGAATTTATGATTCAGTTTTATTCTCCTAGCTATAAAATATAAACCCGTACAGGATATTGAGATAGTAGAGAGTGTGTAAGGAAATAAATTTTTGTAATCTCCTGTTGAATAATAAGATTGTCGATGCCTCTATTTTGGTGGATGTAGCCCAGATTGGTTGGGTGAACCACGTTAAATCCTTGTGTTTATATTGTATGATTTTTTGTGTTGTGTATGCCTTTAAATTTCCGTTGCGCACTGTTTGCTCCAACAATTGGTATCAGAGCATGTTGAGGAGCGGGTGCGTGTGACAGAGCCGCTGAAGGTGGAGTTTTGGCAATTGGCGTGGTTTCAGCAAAGACAGTTGCGCCATTTTTTGATAGTGAACGGGTTGGCGCGTTTTATTTTGAAACTGACGTGCCAATTGGCGCGGATCCGAGGGTAATACTCACGCCAAAGCACCAGTATTCCGATTGGCGCGGAATCAACGGGTTTAAGCGCGCCAATTTTGTCACTTATACCATTTTTTGTTCTGGCACGGATCTTCTGTTATTCGAGGAGCACCAAGTCCCTTTCAGCGCGCCAAGCGAGAATCACTTTGGTAAAACTGCACTTTTGTTATTTATTTTTAATTGTAATCTGCAGTTTGTACAGTAGAGGGATTGTATGATAAGGTAAAGGCAATATAGTATAAGGCAAAAGCATTTTTTATATATTAACTTTATTTATTAAAAAATTGGAATTGGAGATTGTTTGTTTGATACAACATGGCAAAAACTCAGTGCTCGTTTTGAGATTGAGAAGTTCAATGGCAAAAACAACTTCGAGATCTGGAAAGTCAAAATTTATGATCTGCTTGTGCAACAAGGCGTGGCGAAGGCGTTGATGGGAAAATCCAAAAAGCCTTACAACATGACAGATGATGAGTGGAGAAAATTGGATGAAAGAGCATTGAGCGGTATTCGACTGTGTTTGGTGGATGATGTTTTGTTTAACATCGTGTCAGAGAAAACTGTTGCTGGTTTGTGGACAGAGCTTGAGAAGATGTACATGACAAAATCCTTAACCAATAGGATTCTTCTGAAGCGACAGTTGTACAGTGTGCGAATGAAGGAAGGTACATCTATTACTGATCATTTGAATACCTTAAATACTCTCCTGGTGCAATTAGAAAGTATAGAAGTAAAATTTGAATCAGAAGATAAAGCTATAACTTTATTATGCTCGTTGCCCGAGTCATGGGATCGTTTTGTTACTTCTATAAGTCTTAGTTCATCAGAAACCCTTGAGTTTGATGATGTAGTTGCATCTTTACTATCTGAAGAAACAAGGAAAAGGTCAAATTTAGAAACCTCTACATCAGAAGAAATGATGGTCAGAGGTCGTTCTAAAGAAAGACGCTTCAGTAGGCACAGCGACTCGCATTCAAAATCGAAAGGGAAGAAGAGTAAGGTAAAGTGTTGGTTTTTTGGCAAGTCGGGACATTTGAAGAAGGACTATTGGAAGCGACAACAAACTTCTAAAGAAGACTCTTCGACAGAGAAGAAAGAAGAAAACACGACAGATACAAGTTCGGCATCCGATTCAAGTATGAGGGATGAAGTGTTATCAGTTAATTTGTCTAATCATGATCAACATTGGTTGTTAGATTCTGGTGCATCAAATCACATGTGCATTCATAGAGAATGGTTTAAGATGTATAAATCAATTAATGATGGAGTCGTTTACATGGGAAATGATGTCACATGTAACATTGTGGGAATTGGAAGCATTCAGCTGCAAATTTTTTATGGGACAACTAAAATTTTAACTAATGTAAGACATGTACCTGAATTAAGGAAAAATCTCATTTCACTAGGAGCACTAGATACGAATGGATATAAAACTGTTATTCAAGGTGGAGTAATGAAAATTTATAAAGGTATTTTACTAGTAATGAAAGCAAAGAAGGTTGGAAATCTTTTTTAGTTAGAAGGAAGAACATAGTTAGATCATGTTTCTACGGTGTCTGAAAATGACAGTAGTTCTATTCGTTTATAGCATCAAAGGTTGGGCCATATGAACGAAAGAGGTTTAAAGATTTTGTCTGATCGTAAGTTACTTCCTAATCTAAAGTCTGATAAGTTAGATTTCTGCAAACAATGTCTGTTTGGGAAACAAAGCAAGCAGAAGTTTAAAACTGGCAAACATACTAGTAAGGGAATCCTTGATTATATCCATTATGATGTTTGGGGTCCATCCCCTACAACCTCATATGGAGGCTCGTAATATTTTGTATCTTTTATTGATGATTTCTCTAGAAAAGTGTGGGTCTACATGTTAAAAAGGAAGTCTGATGTATTTACAGTTTTCAAATAGTTTAGCGCATTAGTAGAAAACATCACTGGAAGAACCATTAAATGTTAAGAACCGACAATGGTGGTGAGTTTACTTCAAAGGAATTTGACAACTATTGCAAGGACGCTGGGATCGAAAGACATAAGACCACTGTATATACTCCTCAGCAAAATGGAGTTGTTGAACACATGAACATGACTCTTTTAGAAAGAGCAAGAAGTATGCTAAGTAACGCCAATTTGCAGAAGGAATTGTGGACAGAAGCGGTGGCTACAGCTTGTTATGTGTAAATCGATCACCATCAACGGCAATAGGATGAAAAATTCCTCAAGAGGTATGGAAAGGTCATCCTTGTGATTATTCTAAACTCAGAGTTTCTGGTTGTGATGCATATGCTCTAGTTCCAAAACATCAGCGTTCTAAATTAGATCCTAAATCAAAAAGATATGTCTTTGTTGGATATGGTGATGGGACAAAGGAATACAGATTGTGGGATCCTACTACTCACAAGATCATCATTAACAAAGATGTTAAGTTTAATGAATCCTCTCTTGCGCATTTAGATGTAGATAACAAATTGAAACAGGATAATGTATCTGACTTCAACACACTCAGTTTGAAACCAGTTCTGATAAGAGTCGAGATGAACATAGCTCAGATGCAAGTCATGAACAAGGTTCAAATGTAGATCATGAACAAGGTTCAGATGTAGATCATGAACATGTCTCAGATGCCATGAAGAAGTTCCTACAGATAGTAATCAGCCAATCGTGGAAGTACCAGAAACATATTTAAGGAGGTCTACAAGAATGAAACGTCCTCCTAAAAGGTATGATGATTATGTTACTTCAGTTACTTTTACCGCTAACGATGATGAACCTTTGTGCTATCAGGAAGCTGTAGAAGGTTCTAAAAGTGAAAAGTGGAAAGCAGCTATGAAGGACGAAATGATAGCCTTAGACAAGAATGGCACATGGGATCTGGTAGAACTTCTGAAAGACAGGAAACTGTGGGATGTAAATGGATTTTCAAATTCAAAAAGGGGTGTTGATGATACAGAGGACAGGTACAAAGCTAGGCTGGTCGCAAAAGGTTTTTCTCAGAAAGCAGGCATTGACTTTCATGAGATATTTTCACCAGTTGTAAAAATAGTTTCAATTCGAATTGTATTAGCATTAGTTGCTTTACTTGATTTAGAATTACAGCAACTGGATGTTAAAATTGCATTTTTACATGGAGATTTAGATGAGGAAATTTACATGGAACAACCAGAAGGGTTTGTTCAACATCGCAACAAGAAATTTGTCTGCAGGCTCAAGAAATCATTGTATCGTTTGAAGTAGTCGCCTTGACAATGGTACAAGAAATTTGATTCTTTCATGATGAGTCAAAATTATATAAGAAGTGAATATGATCATTGTGTTTACTTTAAGCAATTAAGTAATGGCATGTTCATTATCTTAGTATTGTATCTTGACGATATGTTTTTAGCAAGCAAAAGCATAATAGAGATCAATAGGTTAAAGGCTCGGATGGAAAGGACATTTGATATGAAAGATCTAGGAGCAGCAAGATAGATTTTGGGCATGGAAATTTTCAGAGATAGGAGCAATGGTAAGCTGTGGCTATCACAATAGAAGTATATTGAAAAATACTCTTGAGGTATGGTATGAACAATGTGAAGCCTGTGTCAGTCCCTTTAGCTTCCCATTTTAAGCTTTCTTCTAGTTTATGTCCTAATACAAATGAAGAAAAGGAATATATGTTTCGAATTTCGTATGCCAATGTAGTAGGTTGTTTGATGTATGCGATGGTTTGTACTCGACCAGATATTTCACATGCAGTTGGGGTTGTCAGCAGGTATATGGCAAATCCAGGTAAAGAACACTAGTCAGTAGCGAAATGGGTGCTTCGGTATTTGAAAGGCACAAGTAATTATTGTATCACTTATAACAGGAGTAGTGAATTTGTTTGCGGATATGTTGATTCTGATTTTGCAGGTGATTTGGATAAGAGAAGGTCAACATCAGGGTATGTCTTTACTCTTGCAGGTGGAGCTATTAGCTGGATGTCAAAGCTACGGAACATTGTTACTTTATCCACTACTGAAGCAGAATACATAGCTGCTTCTCATGCTTGCAAAGAAGCGATTTGGTTGAAAGGTTTGTTTGGTGAGTTTGGTAGGTTACAGGACAACATCAAGTT
>APFE030159744.1:0-45668 GCA_000404065.3 Pinus taeda
TACTTTTGAATCCTTTTTAAGCATGTTATTGAGTAATCTGCTTAGTTCAGCCAGGTTTGGGATAAATCTCCTTAGGAAGTTGATTTTACCCAGAAAGGCTTGTAATTCCTTTATATTTCTTGGATGAGGCATTTGTAAGATGGCATGGATTTTGTCTGGGTCAATCCTAATTCCATCTTTGGAAATGATGTGCCCCAAGAGTTTACCTTCCTCCAAACCAAACAGGGATTTCTTAGGATTTAAGGAAATTCCATATTTCCTACAAGTTATGAATATCTGCCTCAGATGTTTCAAATGTTCTTGGTCAGATTTGGAGAAAGGGGTGAGATCATCTAAATAAATGACAAGAAAGTCATGAATCTCTTTGGCAAAAGCAATATCCATTGCTCTTTGGAATGTATCCCCTGCATTCTTCAACCCAAAAGGCATTTTAACATATTTGAAGGTTCCCCATGGGGTTGTAAATGTTGTTTTGTCCTGATCATCAGGATGAACCAAGATCTGGTTGAAGCCTGAGAATCCATCAGGTAAAGAAATTCTTGAGGCCCCCACTACTCTCTGCAAGATGTGATCCATCTTGGGTAAGGGGTAATTATCTTTTAAGGACACTTGATTCAGGTTCCTTAGATCAACACAGAGCCTTATTTCACCAGTTTTCTTTCTTGTAGGGACTAAGTTTGAAATCCAATCAGAGAATCTGATTGGTGCTATAATGCCTTCTTTAAACATTTTTTGTACCTCCTGTTCCATTGCTGGGAGGAGCATAGGATTGATTCTCCTCAATTTTTTCTTAAAGGGCTTTTGATCTGGCTTGAGTGGGATTGTGTGTTGTATTACAGAGGTGTCATAGGATTTTAAATCCTCATAACTCCATGCAAATATATCCTGAAACTATTTGAAAAGGTCAATGTATTTAGGCTTTTGTTCAGGGGGTAATGCAGCAGACAATTTTATGATTTTAGGTTGTTTACCAGTCCTAATGTTACATTCTTCTATGGCAGTGTTGAGGGGCTACAATTTTGGTTTGCTGGGAACATCATTGGAGTCAAAAATGTCTTCTAAACGAGCTAAGCCTGTTGGAAGAAAAATGTCCTTTAATTGTATCACTTCAGTTTCATCATCAGTTGTCTCCTCACAACTAATTTGTTGGATTTCTTGTATGTTGTCTTTGTTGAAGATTGTAGGGTGTAGCATTTGATTAGCTATTTTGGGTGATATTGCTTTGTAGTTGTGTTTACTTTGTATTTGTGATTGACTTGCTGTCTCAAGTATTTGTGATTGACTTGCTGTCTCAAGTATTTGTGATTGACTTGTTGTCTCAAGTATTTGTGATTGACTTGCTATCTCAGGTATTTGTGATTGACTTGTTGTCTCAGGTATTTTTGATTGACTTGCTGTCTCAGTGTCAATGTTTAGACCTGAAAATTCTTGCTGTAAAGTCAAGAAATTGTTTATTTGTGTATCATCATCAAACACCTGCCAGTCCTTGACATTATTTGGGATAGATGGTCTGTGTTTTATCTCGGCTGTAAAACAGTGATGGGGCTCGAAAGGAAGTTTACAGGTACTTGCAAATGTGGCCAAACTATGAGCATGGAGATTTTGGGCTCTAGGAATTTTGGCAATCTGAAATTCAGTGAAGGATTTTAGTAACTCAGCAGCAGCAGACCTATAAGACCTCAGTCTTTTGTCATTAGTGACAAAATTACCCTTTACTTGTTGAATAACTAGGTTTGAGTCTCCTAGGATTGAAACTTTTGTGGCTTGTAGGGATTTTACTAACTTGAGGCCTAGTAAGAGAGCTTCATATTCGGCCATATTGTTAGTGCATCTGAAGTTCAGTCTATAGGCTTGGCCCTCTGCAGGGCTGTTTTGTTTATTGTGTATCCAAATTCCAGCTCCTGCCCCTAACTTGTTGACTGATCCATCAAATTCAAGGAACCATAGGATCTCTTGTTCTAGGGGAGACTTAATAACTTCTCTGTGGTCTGGAATTGTGAGTTGAAGTTTTGGTTCTTCATTTAGTTTGTCCTTTAGAACAGTCTCATCACTTGATTGGATAATCTTTATTTCTGGAGCTGCAGCTTGTTCATTAAAGTCCTGATCTTGTTTGAATGTCTTGGTATCACCATCATTTGTAAGACATGAATTATCATTATAGAAAATATACGAATCTATATCAGAATGGACAACATATATGGGGAAGTTTTGAGGATTTTCTTCACTGCTGACCATGTATTTCATGAGTGACTCTCTATATAGTCTCTTGGGTTGACCAAACACTGTGATTGTTGCATATGACATGTCTAATTGTAGGGACCCTTGAAGTTTAGCCCCCCATGATCTTGACAACAACATTCCATATTTGGGTGGAATATCAGCAACGACAACATCCATTAATATTGTTTTATTTGGATATTGGACAAGGGATACACACAAGTCTTTTATCAAGCCTAAACACTTAACTTGGCTGGAATCAAATGAGAATAGGTCCTTATATGGTCTAGTTATGTCTAGATTCAGCCTTTCCATGACTAATTTTGGCATCAGGTTATGAGAGGCACCTAAGTCAAACATTGCATTGTGCAGTATCTTATCATGGATATGCAAACTAACATAAAAAGGTAAGATCCCTGTGCCTGCTGTTTTTCCATCAACCTCTAGACCAAATAGCAATTCTGGGGTGTCATCCAACACATTGACTCTTTGTTTCGAGTGAGTTGGAGGGACTTCTTAATCTGTTGTTTGTAGATGTCATGCTTGGCTAGTTCTGCAAGAGGGATGGCTATTTTCAGTTTGCCAATTTCAGTTTCCAAGTCAGATGGTTTTTCAGTTTGAACCTTAGTGTTGTGGGTGACCACCTTTTCCTTGTTTAGTAAGGTTTCTTCTTGATCCTTGTCTTGATCTTGGGGCTTGTGTTTTTCTTTCATCTCTTAAGGCATTTTACTTGGATTAGGCTATAAAGATGATGCAGCCAGTGGCTTCTGTGTTGAGGAAAGTTGTTTAGTAACTTCTTCAACGGTTACCTCCTTTGTGAGTGAATCAGTTGTGTTAGTTGGTTCTGTGATTATGGCACTCTTAGTTTGTATTGTTTATGAACTTCATAAACAGCTGTGTCATAGCCTTGTTTGAAGTCAAAAGACTCACCTGACTTAGTTTGGAATTGTTCAATGTCATCATCTTTATGATCTTATTGACTTAGGAAAACTTGGTGCTCATCCTTAAGGCCCATTAGGTGGATGTGGGTGTCATCCACTTGCTCATCTGAAGTGGATGTTTCAGCATAGTTTTCCTGGAAAGGGGGCCTGATCTCTAGATCAGAATTAGATTTTCCAACGTTTGGGTTTTGATTTCTCCTGAAATTTGGGTTCCTGACAGGGTTATTTTGTGGTGCTTCCCATGATGCTTTTCTCTCAACCGATTCTACTCTGTCACCCAACCTCTTCATACCAGTGAGTATTGCATCCAACTTCTAGTCAAAGGCTGAGGGTTCCTCTTTGAAGGTGACCCTTTTTTCCAATCTTGCCCTATTCCTCTTGGAAATTAGGTTAGCCTCAACTGTGACAGCAACCTTTTGTGCATCTTCAAGGGTCTTAGGGGCTCTTTCCTTCAATTGATATGCCATGTCAGGGTCAAAACCATCAGGGTATTTGTATAGTGCTAAATCAGGGGGAGGTCTTAAGTTTTGTGGTATTGCGTTGTATACATTGTTGAATCTAGCACAATACTCCAGAACAGTTTCTTGAGAACCTCTCTTGATTGTGTCATATTCACCAAGTATGTGCAGTGGATCTTTCTTCTTCTCCCATCTGTTAGTAAAGGCTTGGTAAAGCTCATCAGGGGTTGTGATGGTATTTACAGGAAGTGACCTGAACCAAGTTCGGACATCACCTGTTAGGCATTGGACAAAAATTCTCATCCTCACACTATCATCATCTATCTCATAGTTCTCAAAGTGATCCTTCATCCTCCTAGTATGTTGAATAGCAGAGTAAGGGCTAGTGGAGTCAAAGTATGAGATTTTGGCTTGGTAATCCTGAGGTAAAGCTGCAGGATTAGCAGGTAATTGCAGAGGTGCATATCTGTTAGCCATGTTTACAAGGTTTGGGGGATTGACAGGGGCAACTAGGATAAAAGGAACAGCGGGTATCACAGGGGTAACAGGTGTAGCAGAACCTAGAGTGTTGGTCAAAGGAGTATGTGGAGTGGATGAAGATGTGGGAGGGGGGCTTTGGGATGTGGATGGTGAACTAGGGGAATTGGGGGTGGACCGAAAAAGAACCTTGATTGGAGTGGAGATGGGGTTGGGGTGAACTGTCTCTGGACTTAAGTCAGCAAGCTTATCTGGCCCTTGCTGCTTCTTAACAAATTTAGAGATTGTGTTAGGATTTTCAAAGACAGGGGGTGGATTAGGGTTAGGGTTTGACCTAGTGTACCGTGGATTCTTCTTGGGAGCCAGTTTCTAACTAGTCTTTTGAGTTTTTTAGGAAAATTTTATATCTGCAAGGACTGGACAAGATTTTGAAATGGCTATATATGTCTCAAAGCTAGTGTGAAGGTTAACTGAATCAGCTCTTCCCTAAAGCTATCAGTTTTGAAGGCTTCCTGATATTCAGATTTCAATTGTAGCTTTAGGAGATATATAGCAATTAGAAAATCCTGAAGAGTTCCCCAGTGGAGTCGCCATTTATGTTAACACCCAGGTTGTTCCCTATGACTCCCAAGGGAATACGGTTGGGGTAACCACTAACCAATCTTTGGATTACAGCTTCTAGCCCAACTGTAATCAGAGAGGGCTCTCTCTTTAAGGTTTGTCTCTGTTCTGTAGAGATTTTAGGCTAGTTATGAAGTAGGGGTTTTGGTTTATGTTTGGTTGGAAGGATGTCTTTCTGTACCTAAAGTGGAAATCTGCAGTAGTTCATTGGGAAATGGAGTCTGTGGCTACTGGTTGTTGAAATCTTGAGTTTGAGCAGCTGGGATTACAGGGCCATTTAGATACTTCATAAAACAAACTTTAAATTATGATGGTGAAATGAAAACAACTAGTGAAAAGCAATTAAGAATTTTTCACTGAGCTGGCGTGGGAGAAAGAGATATATTCCTCAGGAGCAAACTTGAATTCCTGAAACAATAATCACTGTGAAAGATATAGCATGAAAGGGTAGCAATTAAGAATTACACCTTTATTACTATAACTGAAGAAAAACACTTATAATAGCTTAGATTGAGTTCAGGGTAATCTGTGATTAAATCCTGGAACTATTCTTTTTCCTTGCCATTAACTGTAAAGCACAGAAAGCATGAAAGAGATATGAATGATAACAAAACACATAACAAAGAGTTGTAAGGAAAACTTATTGTGCCATGAAATACGCAGGAATCCTGTAACTTTCAGCTAAACACCACAACGCATCAAAACAACACAGAGCTTTGGAAATTCCATCGCTTTTGTATTACTTCTCTGAGAATTTACAGTCAAAGAACTATAGAAAAGATATCAATAACATCCAACCCCTGCAAACTCATGCGAGGGGGAATATATAGAAAATGTTTCATACAAAATATCTCAGGTATTGAGTCATCTGAGGAATAAAATATCTTCACCAACTCGTACAGAAATAGTAGATAAGAAGTTATTGCAGCTTTCAATACAACATAAATGCTCTTTAATTCTGTCAGAAGATTTCGACCTTTGGAGGTCACTGAGTCTGTTGAACGCTTTGTTATAACTGCTAAATGACGCGTCTTTGCAGCTCTGTCCTCTTGTAGCTTTTCGGCCCTGTCACTTGTGACTATCAGTGCTGCTGTGGTGGCCGAATGGTTTTGCTGAGTTGGATCAGCCTCTTTCTGCATACGTGCTGACATATAAAAATTTTCTTGTGCATGACAATTTGTATATTTCAATGGAAAAAAAATAATTACTGGCTCTAGTTTAGCAGTAATTGTATCAACCCATTTCAGACTTCCTGTGTGGGCAATTGATGTCTCAAAATTACCTCTATGGTCTCATCTGCCTCTGTATATTTATAAAAATCGGGAGGCGCATCAAACAAGTGACTGATTTCATTCATGATAAAGAATAAACTCTCTACCCTGTTGAAGAGAGTTTGTCCTGATGCTGGCCCTGATTCTGTTGATGTGCTGGGCTTTTCTGCAATTTGACTTGTAGCAAAGGTGTTGACCCTCTTGGCATAATTTTCATGGGAAAGTAGTTTTCTTGAGGTGCCCATTAAGCTAGGAAGACCTTTGTTCTGCAATGCAATGAATTTATCCATGAATTTATTGATGTCTGCCTGCATATCCTGGCTTCTTCTCTCTAATGTCTGCACCAGGTTTCTTAGTGACAGGACCCTTTTGACCATCGAAATGGTCTCAGTCCTGTTGGCAATTCCCATTTTGACCAGCTGAGAGCTTCTCCTGTCATTAAGCATATTTATCATTCTGGTAGCAGCCTCAGGCATACTGCCAAGAGATGCCCTTGCTCTTTGGATTTCCTTATGTGCTTTTCCAATGAGCCCCATCTGCTCATGAATAGCCTCAATGTATTCCCATTGGTCTGTGATGGATTGGCCAATATTGGCCCATAGGACTCTCTTGAGCTCAGTTGTTACTTTGTCAAGTGTGAGCTCTTTCTCTAGCTCATTTATTCTCCTTTTGAGAGTCTTTACCTCTCTTTCTCTCTCAGCTACATTTTTCTTGGATTTATTATATTTTTCATTGAGCTTAGCCAAAGTTTCTTTCGCTTGACTTAGATCTGTCATTTGGGCCTCCAAGACTTGAATTTCATTTCTGAGCTTCTGCATATCAAGACTTTCAGCCTACTCTGTTGTTGGTGCTGAGGTAGAGGGTGTTGCTTGCTCTGTCTGCTGGATGGGAGGGGCAGTGGTTTGAGGAACTTCTTCCAGATTGACTATTTCTGGAGGAGGTTGTGAAGTTTGGCCTGCCTCTTTCTGTTGTAATGCTGCCTGAAGTGCAGCCTCTGATTCCTCCAACTTTTATTGTGTTTGGATGAGTTGTTTATACAGTGTTACCAGCATAGCTGCTGCATCCTTGTCCTGTCTTAGCTGGGTAACTTCTTCAGTTTGGGGATGAAGAGTTGCTGGGATCTTGATCATTTTCCTTAATGTTTCCATATCAGCATCCCTTAGTTTCAACAGCTCATGCATTGCTTTGACATCCTTAGGATCATTCCCAAGCTCTATTATGATGTCCTCCAATGCTTGGATCCTATTGTCCTTTGCTTGAGAGGATGCTCTTTCCAACTCAAGTTGTGCAGTTGTATTATTTAGGCTATTTTCTAGCTTGTAGTTCACCAATGTTTTGTCTGCCAAGGAGGCATATACCATCTCACCCGTTTGCTTGTGTAATTCAATCTGATCTATCGGGTGGATGTCCTTGGCAAGGAACTCAAGGTTGGTCCTGATGTAATCTGCAGCTGACTGTGGCTGCTGCACGGCTGGCATGAAATGGTTCACGATCATTTTGCCCTCATGGACATCATAAGCAGACATAAGTCTTTGCTGGTGGTGGGAGCCATTTTCAACAAATGATTGTATAATTGTAACCTTATGGGCTCATTCCTTTTCTTTATGTCCTTGAACTATTGCTTGATGCTCTATTCACCTCCTCTTTGTTGGCTTGAGGAGCTAACTTCTCCTCCTGCTGCCCTCTCTTGTTCCTGTTGGAAGGAACTTGCTGAGACCTCCATGCTAGGTAGGCCCATGCCTGAAGATTGCCCTATTGGCATTTCTTCCTCTGAAAAAGGATTTAATCTTTGCCTCTTTTCCCCTTGAGTTGTTGATGTTGTTAGGGGAGTCTCTCTGTCCCTTTTCCTGCTTATGTCCTCTCTTTGTGGGTTTGGAGGACTGAAGCTTCAGCTCTTGTTTCTTGCCTAGGAGGAACCATTTGTGCTGGCTGCTGCTCAGTGACCATGTGGGCCTCTGCTGTTTTCTCTTTTTGCACTGGTTGCTCCTTTTCTTGTTGTTGTACTTGTTGTTGCTGTTGTACCTGTTCTTGCTGTACCTGTTCATCAAGTGACGTGGCGGCTTGTGAGTGGTCCACGGGGATGGTGAGGTGGCGGACGAGGGCACGGGCGTGGCGATGATGTAGCAGTGACGTTGGTAGGTAGATTAGTGGAAACCGGAAACCGCAGGCGGTATAATATCTCACCGCTTTTGATACGGAAGTGGAGTTGTCAGAGGGGGTTCCGATACGCTGTGGGGGCGACGCGTGGCCGAGGCCTGACATCACCCTCTGACAGATATCGGATGCTATTTTTTGGACGTCGGGGCCGGTCCGATATCCACGTGAGCCGTTGGATGAAAAGCACCCGATCGGACAGTCGACGGGTTAATGAGTTTACCGGACGATACGGCATCGGGCAGGCAATAAAAAATGATTTTTCATGGGATTTGTGCCCGGCGGGACCCTTAGAAATATTTGCATTTGTATGGTTTTTCAGTGTATTTCTTTATAAAGTTGCGCATAGCTCCGAAACTTAGGATAAGTCGGAAAAATGGTTTTTTCAATGTATTTCTTTGCAAAATCACGCATGGCTCAAAAACTTAGGATAAGGCAGAAAAGTGGGTTTTCAACGTATTTTTGCCTTTTGAGCGGGTTTAAGGGTGCAAATGGATTTTTCTAAGGTTTCTTAGGCAAAATGAAGGGTTGAATAGGTAAATGAGTTCTGAAGGAGAAAAAGAGGTAAGGCTTGGGTTCTTAAACTGACCAGATGTCAATTTAATTCCCTAGTAGTGAATCATATGGCTATAATGCCAAGGGGGGGATATTTATAGAATTCTTGGGGTTTATACACCATGGTGTTATCATAGTAGGGAAAGGGTGACATAGGGAATTAGATAATAGAAGTTAGGGGTTAATATGGAGAGAGAAGGTGAATGAGGAGTGATATCACTAAGTTTATTTGAAAACCACTTAGCTTAGGGAGTAGATCAAAATGAAAAGAATTTTTCTCAAGAAATGTGGCTCTTAAAGGAAACCAGAACCAACATAAAACCTTGAATTCTTTCACAAACACAACTGGTGTAGGGATGTTAATAATGAGTGTAAAACAAGGAAAAAAGGAAGTTAGACATGCTCCATTGTGTTGCTTTCCTTGTATTGACCAGCAAGATTAAGTTTGAAAGGAACACCACTTCTGCAACCCCATCTACCTACCCATCTACTTGCCTAGCATTTTTTTGTTTCTTCTTGGAGGGTGCACTTGGACTTGCAGACCCTTATGTGCCTTTTTTTTTCCACTGGCTTTTTCTTTTGATTGCCTATCTAACACTACCCTTATTGCTTCCAAGGCCCCAGATTAAGCAGTTGGGAACCTTAGCTTCTCTGCCTAACTATTGGTCTGCCAAGATTAAACAGTTTGGACAGACTTCTTTCTCTACTCTACAACAGAAAATTGAAACATGGCATGACCCAGATTGGACTGTTGGACCATCCATCAAAATTTAGTAAACATGAAGGCATGTACACACCTTGCCTACTCTTGGAAATATGGGATCTTTGTATCAGCAAAGTAGAGCATATTTGGCATTTGAATTTGCCAATCATGAAATATGAAACCTATTGGTATAGGTATCCAACAGAACATACTATCCCACAGTCTGAAAATAAGAGAGTACCACTCCCCAACAAGGATGAGGGAGGCCTTGGCAAGAGTACCACTCTACAAACAATCAATGCAAAATATACAGGTCAATTGGATAGGCCTAAAATTCAGTCCTCCATTGCTTTTAGGATTGTTGAAAGAGGGTCAAAGAAGAAGAAGAACACAAGCAATGGGAGGAAGTAGAGAGAAACGCAAGGTTTCACGACTGAGAAGAGGACATCACCTCAGAAGCCTGGGATGTTAGAGAGGAAATCAAAGCAATCAAAGATGATGAGGTGGATTAGTTGCTCTGAGGATGAGCAACACATTCAGCAGGGGGTGATGATGAGCCCCAAAAATGCGTAACTTATTGGGCTCATTTTACCTATTATTCTTGATTAATCCACCATTCTTCATATTTTTATGCATGATTTTGAATATGTTTATGTTAATTGAATGAATGAGAATAGTCACTTGACCACAAATTCTAATACGTGCTTATTGCAAATTTTTGGACATATTTTGGACCAAGTTCAAGCATTTATGAGCCAGTTGATAGCCAAATACAAGAGAACAAGGCTGAGAATTGGTAGGAAGGGTGTCTCCTACACTAAACGACCCCTTCCTCGAGTTCTTTGCCATCAGCTCGGAGTTCAACAGCCCACCAAATATGATTTCCAAAGGTAGTCGAGCAGATTTTGTGAAGTGACTGATTAACTGTAGTTTTGAGCAGCCAAGCCCCTCAAGTTAAGGAGGGTTGTTGGGAGTCCTCATGGTGCATAAGTAGGAAGGCTTCAAGCCCTGGTAGTTTAGCTATTGAACAGTTTTTTTTCGCACATTAGTGTTGCTCTACCTTTCAGCTCATTTTCGAGCTCTTGTTGTAAACATTTTTGTGACATGAATATTTTTTGAATAATGGAGATAAATTTCACTTTGCACCAGCTCTAAGCTTTTCTTAGGAGGTTTTAGCTCTTGGGTTTGGTCCCAACCCAAGTGCCAATACCTCCTTTGTGTACTTTTATGTGTTTTCCTTGCATTCATAGAGTAATTTCTGCTATTTAGGTTAAGATCTTGCTTTGTTACTTAGGTTGTTTTTGATGATTAAAATAGTATTTTCATGCTTCAGGTTGATTTGACGGTTTGATAACAGAAAATATCTACAAAAATCCCATCAAGAAATCCTTGATCTCACCTCTCCCTCCTTGGGACCATGAGTTGAGACCAAGGCCTACTTGCTGCCACAAAAACATTATTTTTGCCTTTCCATGTAATTGCTAGTGTTAGATTTTTAGTTGGAGAAGTTGATACCAATTGTACTTGCATGTTTAGATCTATTCTTGATTAGTTTCCATAGTTACCTTGCATGATTTACTGTCTATAATCTTTCGTTCATCATGTTTATGGGTTTTACGTCAAATTAGGTCAAAATAGATAGATCTCTAGTTTTTCTAGGCTTTCTTTGATCAGTTTTGGAAAATAGTGTGCAGAACACCTGTAATACATTCCTACCTATCTTTCCCCCATTATACCACCTATTCCAACCCCTAATCCAAGATTCTTTCCCTTGATTCGCCACACTTTTCCAATTTTCCCTAATTTCTACATTTTTGTGCAACATTGCTTCCTCCATCCTTGAACAAATCCAACCACCTTCATCACTCCTTAGCTTCATTCACCAGGTCCTAGACCCCTTCACATCCTCATCCATCCTCCATTTTCACCTTCCCACCATTTTTCCACCATCAACCCTCTAAAATCCTCTTTCGACTCTTTCTGTGGAACTTCCTGTAGAACATCCTGTAGAACCCCTGCAGATTTCCTGTATAAGTTCACGTGAGTAGTTTTTCGAGATCTGATCACTATGAAACTCTCTGGAAGGGTGTTAGGGACCTCTTGGCCCTATTCTCACCTTCCCAACCTCCTGTGAGCACCCCCTCCATTTCCTTTTACCAATCAACCTCTGCACAGTAAAAAATTGTTAAAGCACATGCATAATGATTCTCCAAGATTACTCAGAAATACAAAAAGATGTTTCTTTCCAGATTTTACTTCATAAGTATCTTAGTCAAATGCATTTTACCTTTCCAAGATTCAATCTCATCCATTTCCATCGCTTTCATCTCTTTTCTTGCATCAGTAGGGTTAGCCGATAAAACTAGGGTTTGCTAGGGTTTGCATTTCCTTTCAGCTTTCAGCTTCTTTCTACAAGTAGACTAGCATTTTTTGAGTTAGCTTTCATCCATAAAAGTTTAAAGCTTCTTCTAAGAGCTCATAGAAGTTCGGTTAAGATCTTAGCGGACTTGTGCCAACTGATCAAGTGACAGCCTGTGGCAAGAGCTAGTACTTGTGCATATAGCACCATCGCTTCTAAGTTTGTTACAAACAACCGGGTTGATAAAAGTAAAGAAGGGAGTCCCAGGAGTTGCAGCATCAATGTTGCAATACTGGGGCCCACCAACATCCACCAGTTATAGTGAAGTAGAGTGCAGGTTTTTCAAGGGACCAAGAGGTAAGTACCTAAAATCCTTGAAAACCTGGACTAAGATGTTATTGTGTGAAAATAGGGTTATGCCTTTAAATTGATGTTTGGGGCTACGTGAAGTGGGGGAGAATTCAGAAGGAACCAAGATTCAGGCTCTGAATATAGTCCATTGTTTGGATCGTCTGATAGTGATGACAAAGGTAGTATTTTGAGGACACAGCGAAGCACATTGTAGATCGTAAACCAAGGTTTCAGAGGGATAGCTCATGCATCCACTCCACCTCCACCTCAATCATTTAACATGGAAATCACGATGAAGATTCTTGTATTTAAGGGTCTAGGGACTGAAGACCCTAATAAATATTAGTTCATTGTAGATGTTGTATGGAAGGCACAAGAGATCACTAATGATGACACGAAGAAAGTGTAGCTAGTCACAGTGTTACAAGACAGGGCGCTAAGTTGGTACATCATGTTATCCTCAGGAAAACCCAACGCAACTATGTTGGAGACATAACAAGCGTTGAAAAATGAATTTAAGAAACCCAAATCACAAGCCCAGTAGGTAACAGAATTTAAAAAGATTTAGTAGAGGGTGAACGAGTCTGCATGGGAATTTGAGCAAACACTGAAGTTTATGATTTATCAGACTAACATGATACTCATAGATGATCAACATATATACTGGTACATTGCTTCACTCCTACCTCACCTGAGATTACCACTTTCGTAATATAAAATAGGAACGCAAGCTGAAGCCATGGAGATTTCCATTAGATTGGAGGCTTCACCTGTGCAGGATATGAATCTAGGGGTACAACAGGTTCAGTCACAACTAGCCAGCCTGCACATGGAGTTACAGAGTCTTAAGGATTGAAAGTAATCCCAACCTCAAGCGTGCACAAAATTTGGGTGCTTGAATTGTAAAGGCCATGGTCTTGATAAGGACCATTGTCCAGTCTATCATAATTACATTATTGGGGGAGTTCATGTCCCCCTAAAGCCAAACAATATTGCTCGGTTGAGCACTGGAGTAGCCTTATGGTATGCTAGTTGACAAATCTCTGGGAAACAAGTGACTGATAATTGTCATCTCATGCAGAATTTTGTGCAAACTCCGCAACAATTGTTCTTCACTTTTTGCAAATTGGTTGGGCATGATGAGTGCAACTACCGGGGCTATGAAATGATGATGGAGCGAACCCCAACACATTATGGAATTTTGAGGTCTAAAATGGGCCTCTTAAGAAAAATGTACAACCAAAATAAACTTTATAAGAACCAATAGGATTCAAGATGAAGATGTCAACCATGGGGGATGATTCACCATTTTTGGAGTAAAAAAGTAAAAAGATTAAAAAATAATAAAATAATAAAACTACTTTTTCACCTCATATTTCCAACTTATCTACCTAAGGCTTTACTCAAATTTTGAGCGAGAGTACTCTATTGATGCAAACTTTAATTCCTCATTCAAGGAGTAACCATGTTGCATACATTCGATGGACCCTACTACACTAAAAATGAGAAATACATGAAAAAACGTGATTGTAATCACGTTTTTCATGTATTTCTCATTTTTCACGTATCACGACCCATCAAAAGTATGCAACATGGGTACTCCTTGCATGAGGAATCAAATTCTACATTGTAACAAGTGTTGCCGCTTGAAACTTGAGTAAACCCATTGGGAGAAAAGTTGAAAATACGAGCTGAAAAAATTATTTTTTTCTTTTTTCCCTCTAAAATATGATGATGTAATCTAATATTATTTTATTATTTCCACTATTATTTTATAATTTCCTTAGGAGGCCCGGTTTAGACCTCAAAACGCCCCTAATGTATAGGAGAGAGGCAAGTCATTTTCATGCCACTGTCAAAATCTAACACACCCCTGTTGTAGGTATTACTGGCAATTTGATCATGTTATAGATGATTAACCCATACTAATAGAGAAGATGCGGGAAAAGAAAGATCAAACACCTACACAAAATACCCAAATGATGAGAGAGGAGCCTAATGTCAATATCATGAAACGAAGTGGTATAGCCATAAGAGAAGATAAGTGGAAGAAGTCAGCAAATGAAGGATGGGTACGCAAGGCTACTGAGAAGGAAGTTGGATTTGACCTGAGTTGTGCAAAGGAAACTTTTATGGAGCAAACAATAGCACACAAGATGTATACCCTTCGTTGTTAGCAACATTTTTGAAGACTTGTATGAAGCTTCTATGGGATAGAAGGATGGTAGAAGGGCTATAGGAGTTGATTGATAATTTTTTAAAGCTCCTCTAGAATAGTGTGCAATTCACAAGATGGGAAAAAGCAAGAAGCGAACAGGTCGCGACATCCGACTAACTACACAAATAGGGGAGTATGAGATGGACTGGATAATTCTCGATCTACGATCTTATGTGAATGTTCTATTGAAGCAAACATGGGAAAGAATGGGGAGGCATGCATTGCAATGGTCTCCTATTAAGCTACACATGGAAAAATAGCAAAAGATCATTCCTATGGGGCACCTGTATGGGATCACGATGGATATTGAAGGAGCTAGTGCCCTAGCTAACTTTGATGTGATCAAGATAGTTGATTATAGTAACCTTCACCCTATGCTACTAGGAATTGATTGGGCCGTTGATATGGACGTGATTATTAATCTCAAAAAACATAGAATGACGTTTGAAAGAAAGGACCTCTGGGTCATTTTTCCATTGGATCCAACTGAAGGTGCGTGATATACCGAACCAGTCCGTGATTATGAGGAGCAGGATGATCTTGATCAAGTTTATAAGATCAGTGCATTCAATGAGGATTTGATCAACCTTATAGTGGATGGAAGGATCACATGGGATATGGATAGTTCCTTCTCTTCATATTCTGATGAAGAGCTTGAGCATTGGTAGAACCGATTAAATGAAGTATACTCATTGCGTTGTAACATGTTGGTGAAATCACTTTACTGCATATCTATTGAGGTATGAAAATTTCCCTATTATGATGGTTTAGAAGATGTTAACTTGTTTTTGGATAAGTTCGAAAGGGATGTGCTGGAAGTGCATCGGTTCCAAGAGCTAGATTTGGCACTACGAGCTACACCTCTCGTTGGTGGGGTGCACATAAGGACATCTTCGCCAATTGGAAAGAATACTGGAGGATAATGAAGTTGAGGTTTGGGTGCTAGTATCTGTATGATAGAGAAATACAAAAGGAAGGATGATCTGTGCAAACATTTGGCATGATGGACTCAAGCATGGGGAGAGGAACTGTAGTTGAAATGGGTTCACATATTTTCTCACACTTTGGATACCTTACCAATGAACTGGTACTTGGAAACTGATCTACAACATGGAAATTCTGAATGAGATACCCTGAAGGAAATCTTCCTATTAACTTTCATCTTTGAAGATGCCTTTGAATGTATTGATGAAGTGCTTCAAGAAATCAAAGCAGCAATCTTTTAAATACTTGAGGAATTGGTAGCATTGGTTCAACCATATTGGAATACGTTGTTGTGTCATGCGCTAGAATGTTATAATGCAACTACAAAATAAAGTGAAGATGTCCCCCAAAATATTAGCATTCTCGAGTTAGAAGGATAGTGTGAGGTTGAGGGACCTAAGGCAACAATCCCTGGCATATTAGATCATTTAAGGACTAAGCAGGTAAATATTGAATGGGATGCGTAGTCAAAATTTGCTAAGGTAAGTGACTATTGGGATGAAGATACAATTGATAAGGTTGCAGAGTTGTTGTGCAAGTATTCAAACTTGTTTCCCACAAAGTTCTCTGATCTAGAGAGGATAGTAGGAGATTTGGGCATCATGAAGATTACTTTGAAGCTAGATGCGAAGCTTATAAAGCAACCCTCCTACCAATTAAATCCCAAGCATAAGGAAAAGGAGCGCAAGGATTTGGATAAGATGTTAGAAGCTGGGATCATTGAACTTGTGGAGGAATCAAACTGGGTAAGCCCCATGTTAGTCCAAGAAAAGAAGAAGCAGGATGAAATTTGGATATGCATAGATCTAAGGAAGTTGAATGATGCATCCATCCATGACCCATTCCCTATGCCATTTATGGACAAGTTACTGGAGAATGTTGGAGGGCAGGAAGCCAAATCATTCACTGATGGGTTATCGGGGTACCATCAAATCAATATCGCGCCAGAGGTTAGAAGTAAGACCACCTTCATGATGGAATGGGGTTCTTTTCAATATATAGTAATGACTTTTGGGATGAAGAATACCCCTACAATCTTTTCCAAAGTGGTAATTGAGTCTTTTAAGGTATTTATCCACAAATTTTTAGAAGTCTACTTTGATTATTGGATTGTGTTTGGGTTGTTCAAGCGCCATGTTGCTAGTCTGTGCCTCATGTTGGATATACGTCAAAGACATCAGATTTCCCTTAACATGAAAAAGTGTATCTTCTGCGTACCATATGGAATATTGTTGGATCATGTGGTTTGCAAGCAGTCCTTGATGATAGATGATCGAGATGGCTGCAGGGAAACACACTGGACAAAGAGGGGTTATGAAAGCTCGCAAATCAAAGTGATCAGAATGCTTTTGAACTAGGGCCAGAGAGTAGATCTCGTTGTCCTAATCGTGTTGGTGTGAACGGTTCATCAAACTGAGTCTGTATGTGAAATATAAGAGAAGTCAAATTTCAGGTTGACATTGGTGACTAGGTAGGCTTAAGGAGGCTGCAAATTGGAAAAAATCTGGCCACTGGATTCTGGCTAACCTGGGCCACATTCCGAGCGAAATTGCCACCTTGTTAAAAAGACTCCTTTGGTCAAATTTTGTGAATTTGCAAAAGCACATTCTTATATATATATATATATATATATATAATATAGTATTAAAAAAAAAGGTGTTGGGCCACCACCCCCACCACACACCCCAAAACGTAACCGTATGACATTTTAGGTGAGGCCGGCAGGGATCAAACCTGCCCGGCCCACATGGGCTGGCCCCCACCGAGAGGCCCCATGATACATACCTTGAAAAACCAAAGCTTGTACCAAAGACCTGTTAAAATCGCTCATCACAACCAACACCCAAGTATGCCACTGTTCCAATAGCACGCGAGAGTTAAGGGGTGGGTCACCCAATGGGGACCTGACCCGCCTAAAAAAGAAATATATATGTAGTTTCAAAAACTATAAAAATGTTAAAATAGGAGGGGTAGGGTTTGACCACCCGACCCCCCCTCAACTAATTTCACCTTAAACAAATACACCTAAACTGACTTGTTTGTTAATCCACTCACAAGTTTATATAAACCCTCATTTGCACAGTGCACCCATGCGAGCATGGAGGAACCAGGATCGGGCATGGAAACTGAGATGTAGTTTGTTTTCTATAATTAATTTATTGCACATGGAATGATGACTAAGCGAAATTTCCAGGACGGTGAAATTTTTGTAGTGTCCAAATTGGACAAATTTTATGTCGATCTTACACCTCTTAGTGACACAAACCCTATGGTGCAATTAGTTTCCTAAGCTGAGCAGCTGATTTACAAAGGACCTAGAGGATGGAATCTTTGAGGAATCTAGAAGGAATCTAAAAGATTCCTTGAGGCCCAAATTTTTATTTTCTCAAAATTTAGAAATTTGACAGTCAATTTTGCACTATTCGATGCCACAAATCTAATGGTGTGTTCATATTTTCCATTTTTTCATTTCATTGTTTGGCCACTTTTATAAGTGGAGTGCAAGTGTCATCATTTAGCGTGCAAGTAGTCATTCAATGATATTCGACACAGCGAGGGTGATGGTACGACTAGCTTCAGTAGTTTGACATCCTCTTCTTCAGATGGCCCCTAGATGTGAGGTATATGCAGTGTGTTCATATACTTCTTTTTGTGATGCACTCTGCTGCACTGGTCCCTGTTTGACATTTGATGTTTGATGAGGGATCTTGTTTCTTTCTTTTCTTCATGATTCCTTCTTGATGTGATGTAGAATCATTTGTGGGATGTACTTGTTGTCATGACTCATCATGTTTTGTTTGAGATCCCTTTATTGTTATGTTGATGGAATGCTCATGTTGTCGCCATGTATGTTTTGCATTGAGATCCCTTTTATGCCATGTTAGTAGGATGCTCATCGTGTATGAGTTTGTGTCATACTGATAGGAGTCATTTTGATTGAGAGTTCCTATAGTAGAACATCCCTTGGAGCCACTCCTACGTGAGGGAATTTTCCTTA
Source organism: Pinus taeda (assembly GCA_000404065.3). Taxonomy (NCBI): domain Eukaryota; kingdom Viridiplantae; phylum Streptophyta; class Pinopsida; order Pinales; family Pinaceae; genus Pinus; species Pinus taeda. The sequence goes on from APFE030159744.1 coordinate 18,308, forward strand.
TATGATAGCAACATCACATCTTATGTACATCATCACTTTTGACATCACTTAATGCAGTGGCCTACACCATCTTGACACTGGGGCCTAGAGACGTAGTCCCTCCTGGACGAACTCTGTTATCAACGACTTATGTTTTCATGTGCTGATGGTTTTCATGTTCCTCTTCTTTACAGCATGCAGATGAATTCATTTATGTTGTTTTAAAAATGAAATTTAACACATCATGAAAGTAAAAGGTCTTGGAAGGGTCCTTTGTCACATCCAGAACTAGATCAAGTGGTATCAGAGCAATCTTTGCATCGATGTGAATTACAATGTGAATAATGGAATGTTTAGCAACAGGGGATGAAAAAGCGATGTACGAGACCATGCCCAAAATTTCCAAAAGGGTGGAAATAATGTATGAAAATCTATAGAAAGAGATAGAGGGAAAGGAGAGATTTCAGCTTCAGTTGCAAGCCATGGAAGAGGCCCTAGAAGAACTCAAGCACAATAAGAAGAATCTTCAAACAAGGAAAGTTGAACTAAGGATGTTTCTACATGAAGAGAAAAAGGAAAAACATAGTTTTCTATGATAACTACAAGCAAAGTACGAGGCCTTGGAAAAGCTACAGCATGACCCATGTGAGGTAAAAATTTGTTCTCCATCTTCGAGTATGTTTCCTGATGATGATTTCACTATTCTTGAAAATCATACCACAAGAATTGGCTCCAAACCATTGAAGAAAATGGGTTATGGAGGAAAAGTCTTGGGTGTTAATCACCAAGGAATTATCAACCCCATAAATGTGGAGGAATTACCTTGTCAGATAGGACTTGGGTATGTTAGAAGGGAAGTTGGGGAATGCGTCGAGACAACTAGCGAACCACCAACAATAGATGATGAGAATCCCTCATCAGTTCTTTCCAAATCAACAGAGGAGGTAAAATTTGTTGATTTCCTTTTGGTTTCGTCATAAAATAGTATGATTTTTGTTGGATATTTGGAGATCGCAATTACAGGGACAAACATGAGGCTCCTTACAATGACGAGGCACGAGGAGGAAGAAAAACTTGGTGTTAATAACCAAAGCATAACTCAACCATTAGAGGTTGTGCAGAGACCTCAATTTGCAGGCATGGGATAAACCAAAGGAGAATGCTTGAAGGTGTCATATGCTTCTGAGACATCATCGAGGAAAGAGAATGATGGGAACACATCCCCATCATCCCATGGCAGTGACAATTACAAGGAAAGAGCTGAGGCAAGCTCTCATCACCATAATGACATCAGAAACAACAAGGAAAGGTATAACCAATTTCAATTTTCGAATGTTTATTTCGATTATAATCATGTTTTTAATGATGAACGTAAAACATGGCATTGAAAAACATGTACTTTTTGTGGATTACATAACCATACATTTTCTAAGTGTTGGAAAAGAATAGAAGCACACAAAAGGAGGAGGCATGAAAGACCCTCTCAATAGAATGTAAAGAAACATGTTAAGAAGATTTGGAAGAAGAAGATCTATCATAGTCATTGCGACAGAAGTGGCCATCAAAGAGCCACATGTTGGAAACTCCATCCAGAGCAATGCCTTAAAGACAAAGTGTCAGTGCATGAACCAGGTGAAGAAGTTGTTTGACAAGAAAAACCACCACAAGGAGGCGACCCATTCACATTGATAAGTGAAAAATGGTTTCTATATATGTTAGTGTATCATGGTTGTGCTTTTGTAAATCATTTGTTTCATTTTAAAATGTAAAAGTGATAATGTGTTTTCCATCACTTGTTCAACAACAATGATGTCTGGTCTTATTTTGAGTTGCATGATAAACTGTGAAAGTGATGTCATGTTTCCATCACTTGTAAAAAAAAACAGTGTTTGGCCGTATTGTTGTAAATCATGTGTTGTAGTGATGATGTGTATCACTTGTTGAAGCAACAATGATATTGAGGCCTTGTTGTCGTATCTTGGGTATTGTGTCGATCTTGTTGTAAACTTGACCACAAAGTATGTGTTATAAACTTGTGGAAAGTATGGGATGCTTGGGTCATTAGTTGGTCATGAATGTCAAGCATGTAATTTGCAAAACAATGTACTATATGTTGCAAAGATTGCAGGTGTCATCTCATCACTTAAGGCTCCAAAGAACAAAGGTGAAGGCGATAGAAGCGAGACCTTTCAGGATGCTTGTGGTGCAGACAAGGTATAGAGAAGTTGTAGATTACTTTCATGCTTTTGGAGGACCAAAATCTCCTCAGTGGGGAGGATTGATCCAGGTGGCTCCATGGACACACACACGACAAAGAGGGCTTATGAAAACTTGAAATTCAAAGTGATTAGAATGATTTTGAACTAGGACCAGAGCATAGATCTCATCATCCTGATTGCGTTGGTGTGAACAGTTCGTCGAACATAGTCCATATGCGAAAAATAGGAGCAGTCAAACTTCAGGATGACTTTGGTGACTGGGGAGGCTTAAGGAGGTCACAATTTGGACAAAATATGGCCACTGGACTCTGGCCAACCTCGGTCAGATTCTGGGTGAAATTGTCACCTTGTTAAAAAGACTCCTTCAGTCAAAGTTCGTGAATTTTCAAAAGCACATTCTTATATATATATATATATATATATATATATATATATATATATATATATATATATATTATATATATATATATATATATATATTATTAAAAAAAGGTGGTGGGCCACACCCCCACTGCCCCACACCCCACACCCCAAAACATAACCGTATGACATTTTAGGTGAGGTTGGTGGGGATCGAACCCACCCGGTCCATCTGGGACAGCCCCCATCGAGCGGCCCCTTGATATAGACCTTGAACAACCAAACCTTGTACCAATAGCCCATTAAAAGCGCATGTCACAACCAATGCCCAAGTATGCCACCATTCCAACAATGCATAGGACTTAAAGGGCGGGTCACCCAATGGGGACCCGACCCACCTAAAAAAGAAATTTATATGGAGTTTCAAAAACTGTAAGAATGTTAAAATAGGAGGGGCGAAGTTTGACCACCTCACCCCTCCTCAACTAATTTCACCTTAAAGGAATCCACCTAAACTAACTTGTTGGTTAATCTGCCCACAATTTTATATAAACCCTAATTTGCATAGTGCCCCAAGGTGAGCATGGAGGAACCAGGAGTGGGCATAGAAAACAAGACGCAATTTTTTTTTAATTAATTTATTGCAAGTGGAACCATGACTGAGCGAAATTTCGAGGAGGGTGAAATTTTTTCATTGTCCAAACTGGAAAATGTTTATGTCGATCTTACACCTCTTGGTGACACAAACCCGATGATGCAGTCAGTTTCCTTATCTGAGTAGCCGATTTTCAAAGGAACTGGAGGAGGGAATCTTTGAGGAATCTAGGGGGAATCTAAAAGATTCCTTGAGCGCTAGATTTTCATTTTCTCAGAATTCAAAAATTTTATAGTCAATTTTGCACTATTCGATGCCGCAAATCTAATGGTGTGTTCGTATTTTCCATTTTCTCACTTTTCTAAGTGGATTGTAGGTGTTAGCATTCAGCGTGCGAGCAATCATTCCATGAGATTCGACGCAGCGAGGGTGATGGTACGACCAACTTCAGTAGTTTGACATCCTCTTCTTCCGATGGACCCTGGATGTGATCTATATGTAGTGTGTTCATATACTTCTTTTTGCGATGCATTGTGCTGCACTAATTAATGTTCAATGTTTGATGAGGGATCTTGTTTCTTGCTTGTTTTCATGATTCTTCCTCAATGTGATGCGGAATCATTTGTGGGATGTACTTGTTGTCATGATTTGTCATGTTTCGTTTGAGATACCTTTGTTGTTATGTTGATGGGATACTCATGTTGTCGCCATGAATGTTTTGTATTTAGATCCCTTTTATGCGATGTTAGCGGATGCTCATCATGCATGAGTTTGTGTCATACTGATAGGAGTCCTTTTGACTAAGTTCCTGTAGTGGAACATCTCTTGGAGCCACTCTTACATGAGGACATTTTCCTTGTATGACAGCGACATCACCTCTTATGTACATCATCACTATTAACAACACTTAATGTAGCAGCCTACACCATCTTGACACCAGGGACTGGAGAGGTAGTCCCTCCTGGACAAACTCTGTTATCAACGAATTATGTTTTCATGTGCTAATGGTTGTCATGTTCCTCTTCTTTACAGCATGCAGATGAATTCATTTATGTTCTTTTAAAAATTCAATTTAACACATCATGAACATAAAGGGTCTTGGAAGGGTCCTTTGACACACCCGAACCTGGTTCAGTAGACCCTTCTAAGATAGCTATCATTGTTAATTTGAAAGCACTGAAAAATGTAAAACGGTTGCACGCAACCTTGTGCAATATAGGTTATTATAGGAACTTTATCAAGGCATACTTTAAAATAACTATGCCAATGGAGAGGTTGTTGAAGAAGGATGCAACATTATGCCGGGACAAATATTGTGAGATCAGTTTAGATATTTTGAAGGAAAAAATGGTCACTGCATCCATTCTGGTGTTACTGGATTGGAAAAAGGAGTTTATTTCACTAGGTGCGGTGCTGACCCAAATAGGAAAAGGAGACACTGATCATCCTATAGCATTTATGAGTAGGAAATTGTCAAAGGCGAAGAAAAAATACTTGAATATAGGGCATGAAGGACTAACAATGGTGTACGTGCTACAGAAATTTCGGCACTATCTATTAGCCGCACACTTCAAAATGTATAATGTTGCGGGGGACAAATTTGCATATGGTTGTTCTTATTCTAGGAGTATGATTTTGAGGTGATCGTGAAGCCAGGACGCCTAAATGTTGGTCCTGATCACCTGTACAGAATTGAGACTGGTGATGAGCCTAGAAGTTTGGAAGAAGGGCTTCCTGATGCACAACTCTTTGTTTTTCATGTCGCAGACAATCACTTTGCCGATATAATTCAATTTTTGTCTACAAGAACATCCCCAAAAGGATATTAAGAAGTAATTGTTGGTCTACGCGACTGATTTCTCTATGATCACTAGACACTTATACAAAATGGGCTCTGATGAGATACTAGGCGAGTATGTCCTAGAGTATGAACGGTCTAGCATTCTTATAGAAGTGCATGTAGGAGTAGCGGGAAGACATTATGTAGATAGAGAAACTGCACAAAATATCCTGCGCGTAGAAATTTTGTGGCCAATAGTACATCATGACTCGAAGGTGTATTGTAGGGTGTGTGATGCGTGTCATATGATGGGGAGACCATCATCAAGGGATGAGTTTCCATTAAATTTGCAAATAACCTTGTAGGTGTTTGATAAATGGGTGATCGAATTTGTTGGTACAATTCAGCCACCAGGAAGAATACTAGGGTGCACTACATTATTATAGAAAATGAATACTTGACACGATGGGTAGAGGCACAACAAGTAAAAGACTGTAGCATAGCTACCGCTGTAAAGTTCATCTTTGAGTTTATTTTATCCATGTTTGGCTACCCTAAAATCTTGATGAGTGATAGGGGAATGCACTTCCTAAACTAAACAATCGTTGCAATGCTTGAGGAATTCTAGGTATATCATCAAAAGATTACACGATGTCATCCTCAAGCTAATGGTATGGTAGAAGCCTTCAACAAAAAATCGGAGAGTGATTGACCAAGGTGAAGCAAAATGAATGGGATGTACACATATCAGCAGTAATTTGGGCATATAGGACCACTTGTAAAAAGTTGACAGGCCAAACCCCTTTCCGACTGGTATATGGGTAGGAGGCTATAATTCCCATGGAATACAATGTGCCAAGTCTATGGATTGTAGCATTGGCAGATATGGTTGATCATGATACTATAGAGGAGTGTCTCACGCAACTAGTAGAACTAGAAGAAGTGAAAAAAGAGCATGAAAAGGCATGGCATGATCGCCATATAAAATAGTGCATGTTCCAAGTTAATGATCTAGTATTGCTATACGACAAATCATTTACAAAATTTGTGTGAAAGTTTCAAATCCATTGGCTAGGACCTTATGTCGTTAAATACATTACAAATGGTGGCACAGTTCATATCGTGAAGCTAGATGGGAAATTGTTTCCAAGAAAAGTCAATGGTAGTCAATTGATGTTGTATAGTAGTGATCCTTCCCCTGCATAATGACTATATGATGATGGGATATTCTTAGTACTCTGGGTAGCTGCAAGGAAGTATGGGACTATAAACTACACTACCCAAAAGTGGGAAAGATGAAGCAAGCGGGTTGCATGATGGATGGAAGTAAGGCACAAAGGGGAGTTGCACCAAAGAAGATGCACAAAAAGGATGAAGGCCACGCAGCCTAGCCGAAAAATAACCATTGGAAGCACTATAGATGATTGGATGGAAAACTGTGTGTTGAAAGAAGAGAGGAAGACGCATTTATGGCACATATATTTGGAAATATGCTGCCAAATATGTATTAATGATAGAAAATTGGTGGGAACAATTGGATTCAAATTCAAAATCATCTCTAAATATGGCTTATTGACCAGCATTCGAACACTTTGCTTCCTGAGAGTTGATATTGAGTTTTTTTGCCTTGTTTTGTGCCATGAGTTGAACTGTATGTCCAAGCTAGATTGAGAGGAGCTCTTTTCACAACCAGGGTTGGCTAGCATACCTAACTTTCTCCTAGCATGTTTTGTGGCCAGAATGACTACAACTCCCCCTAAGATGGAACCAGTGCCATTTGTCCTTGCAGGATTTCCAACTATGGTGCCTAGGTCTCCCTGAACTAAGCCTTCTATATCACAAACTTCTACGTCCAAGGCAACTGCTAAGAAGAAAAAGAAACCTCAACAAGTCTCGGTGAGGCAGTCACCACAGAAAAACCCCACGGAAGTCTGCCAGAAGGGGAAGATGGATTTGTCACGACAACCAACTGAGCGAAGGGATTTTAGTGAAGAAGAACTGTGCGAAGGCATCAGGGAGATTGTTGCTGAGGAGGGTGAGTTAATGACTCAGTTACTAAATTATATTCAACTGTGCAAGGCCATAGCTAAAGTGCCTAAAGACCTCGACAACGCAAAATTCATGGTGACAACACCACTCTTGCCAGAGAAGGTGGTGTTTGAGGGTGCGTTGTTGGCCCGCATACCAACCCTAAAAATGGAGGATTGGGACTTAGGGTATCTCGATAAGTTCCCTTTATTGGCGCCAACCAAATACCTATCCAACATATATTATGAAGCATCGGAGGTTACATGGTTGGATCTGATGAAGTGGGTTGCTGGTGTTGGGGCCGCAGGGCTCTGGAATATGCTTTAGGTGTCACATTTTAGTCACACCAATATAAATACCATTTGTGTATGACAATTTCTCACATTAGTGCACGACGGGTGTCTTTAGCTAGGATAACCCATCCCAATCACGGACATGTATTGTTGGAAATAATACTATGATGGGCGGGGTGAATCAGTATTATCAGATCAATAACCTAATTTTTAAAAATTGATTTGTATATGCTACTTCAGCTTAGTGAACTAGCGTGTATACACAATTGTACTTAATGCAACTAGCATATATGCAGATATCTTTTGATTTACCCAAATTATCATGCATTTAACTTTAAACAGTATATCAAGAATTCATTAGACAGTGCAGTAAAAACAAAACAAAGCATCACACATAAGCAACACACATGAACACCAAGATATAAGGTGGAAACCTAGTGTGGGTGAAAACGAGCTGCTGCTACTATCTCTGTCTTCTTTTAATAATAATAAGAAAATTTTGTTTACAATTTTTGTACTGGTGCAGTCTTATACCAGTACATAGGCTTCTACCTACAAAAGACTACGACCTTCTCTCATTCTCCAGCTTCTACTGGAAGGGAGCTACAACCCCCTAGATCTTGTACTAGCTGATATGTTTACTAGTACGTAGGTGCTAGTCTACAGAAGGCTACAATATTCTCTTTTCTTCCAGGGACCACGTTTCATAAGTTTTCATATTGGATCCATCAACAACATCATTCAATCATAAAATATATATGCATCAACCAATCTACTTTTGAACCAACTACAATAGAATCAGTCAGTCACTTTGACAACCCATCAATCTGATCATTCAGAATGTTGTCACTAGGATACAATAACTAGAACTCAAGCCAGAACCCAGAAAACTGCAACAACAAATAGAATCAACTAAAACATATTTTATAAGGTATACACTACTTCCATGTGTCGAACCTGCGTACATACACGCTTTCCTCAAATCAAACTAGTGTACAGATATGCAAATCAAATTTATGATGTATAGGCTGCTTTGATATGCAGAACTAGTGTGTATATGCTCCTTTTCTAAAGTCAACCTGCGTATAGATTTGGAAATGATTATTTGAACATTACAACTATTCCAAAATTTAGTCATACCTAGATCATCATATTTACAGACTACAATATGTGTCAGTTATTCAGATACATGATCAAACCATATAAAGATAATTCACTTCAAGCCTTAAGAACCTGATACATCATTAGATCTTATCCTTCATCAAACGCTAAGGTTCATCCTTGGTTCAGATTAAGCACAACACGATACGCCAATAACCTGCATATTAGATCTCACACTTCATTAGATATTCAATACTTGCACACCTTGGCCTAATGATCTTCTCCTCCTTTTATAGTGATTCCATGGGATTTGTTTGGAATCTTCCAACTATTCCCACTGCATGCATGATGTCCAGTCGGGTACCTGTTAGATAATGTAAACTGCAAACCATAGATCTGTAAGTTCGTTGATGTACTGCTATTGATTCATCATTTGAGCTAATACTGCATCCTGTTACCATTGGGGTACATAGTGGTTTAGAATCTTCCATACCATACCCTTTTAGGATATGTTTGAGATGTTTGGTTTGTGAGAGAAAAATACCATCTTTATTTTGTTGAACTTGTAGACCAAGAAAATATGTAAGCTCACCAAGCAAGGACATTTCAAATTATCGCTACATTACTGAAGCCAAATTTTGACTCATGGATTCTTCATTGCTACCAAAAATGATATCATCAACATAAACAACAATTATTAGCAATTTATTAGTGTCTATCTTTGTATATAGATTACTATCTGTTGACCCCTTTAAAAACCTGTTCGTGAAGATACTTGTCAAGACGGTAATACCATGCCCTTGGAGCCTGTTTTAGACCATAGAGAGATTTTCTGAGTTTGCATACATGTTTTGCATCATTTCCAAGAATGAATCCTTCTTTTTGTTCAATATAGACTTCTTCTTCTAAGTCTCCATTAACAAAGGTAGATTTTACATCCATTTGGTATAATTTGAATTTCTAAAAACTAGAAAGAGAAGGAAACATTCTTATGGCTTCAAGTCTAGTAACAGGTGCAAAAGTTTCTTCAAAATCTATACCTTCTTGTTGAGCACATCCTTTACAAACAAGTCTACCCTTATTTCTAATAACTTCTCCATTTTATTTCAACTTGTTTTTGAATATCCATTTAGTTCCTATGATATTCTTATCATGAGGTCTAGCAACTAATTCCCAAGTATTATTCTTTTCAATTTTCTTAAGTTCTTCACTCATGGCCTTGACCCAACATTCATCTCTGCATGCTTCATTTACATTTTGAGGTTTATTGGAAGCTAGTAATGCTAGATATCTTAAATCTTCAGCAATGGTTCTTCTAGTCTGCACACCTGCCCCTTTTTCCCCTAAACTTCAAGTTTCTCGATGATTTTTTGAACATACCTAGACGAAGTCTTTTTCTTCTATCATTATCTCTTCTTCTGGTGCTTCATTGGTTTCTTCTTCTGAATCAATGTGATTTGAAGTGAGAAAATGATCCTCATCTTCTTCATTGTCATAATCTTCAGTTTTTATTTGTTTTGGATTTTTACATGCTTCATCAACCACAACATCAATACTTTCAATAATTTTCCTAGGTCTTTTATTATAACATTTATATCCTTTACTTCAGAAAGAGTAGCCAAGAAGAATACCTCCATCTGCTCTGGGTTCAAACTTACCATGTTTTTCATTAGTCCTTTTGATGTAACATTTTCTTCCAAAAACTTTGAAGTATTTTACAATAGGAGTATTACCATACCAAATTTCATGTGGAGTTTGAGATTTGTTTACCCAAAAATTTGCTTGGTTGAGAATAGTGATGACAATGAATGCAACTTCACCCCAGAAGGTTGCAGGAGTTCCAGATTCATCTATCATAGCACGATCCATTTGTTGAATAGTTCTGTTCATCCTTTCCACCACTCCATTTTTTTTAGGATTCCTTGTGGTGAAGAACTGCCTTTTTATTCCATGTTGTTCACAAAAGTCAAAGAATCCATCCAAGGTAAATTCCCCTCCTCGATCAGATGTGAGGCATTTGATTTTGCGATATGATTCATTTTTAACCGAAGCTTTGAAGGCTTTGAACTTTTCAAATACTTCATCTTTATGCTTTAGAAGATATATCCAACACATTTTGGAAAAATCATCAATGAACAATATAAAGTATTCTTCTCCATGAGGTGACTTTTTCCTTGATGGTCCAAATAAATCAGTATGAACAAGTTCAAGAGGCTTACTAGCTGATCCTTCTTTTTCGATGAATCGAGATCTAGTTTTCTTACCAAATTGACATGATTTGCATATAGTATTTTTAGGAATGTTGATATCTGGAAGATCACGAACAACCTAGAATCTGCATGCTTTTCTTATTTAGATGTCCCAATCTTCTGTGCCATAGCCAGTTTTCATGATTTTTTCTTAGATAGCATTGTTGTTGTCCTCCCTTGAGTATGTATAGGTTGTTTGTATTTCTTGCACCTTTGATCACAGTTTCTCCTGTATCAAGCTCACAAACAACGCATCCATTTGATCGAAGCATTGCTTCATTTCCTTGATCACACATTTGAATCACACTCAATAGGTTATGCTTTAAGCCATCAACATACATAGCATTGCTAGCTTTAACTTTTTGTTTCAAGAAAACCAAGCCTTTACCTTTCATGAGAGCAAGAGTGTTGTTTCCAAATGAGACACTCTATTCCTTTTCTAAGGCATTATATGAGTGTAGTTTCTCTTTGTCACCTTTCATGTGTTTTGAGCATACACTGTCAATGTACCACTAGTTTTCTTATCCTTTTGCATACAAGGCTATACCACATCTTTCTGTTTGTAGTTCTTTCTTTCTCCATATTTTGGGATTTAATGGAGTTTGCTCCTTTTGAGATATTTGCTGAAATTTACTCCTGCATTCAGATTCTTCATGGTCAATGTTGTTACGGATTGAGCATTCTATTTCATTTTCAAGAAGATAAAAGTTATTATAGGAACTTTTCTTGATCCCTATCACATTCCTTTGATTTTTTGCTTCTCTAGTCATGATGGTTTTGTAAGCAACACATTGAGTAGCATTGTGTCCAAAATTATGACATGAGAAACATTGAACATTAAAGAAGTTCATGCAATTATCGAATCTTCTGACCTAGTGATTGTAGTTTCTATTGATATTCATCTTTGAAGAAAATTCAGTTTGATTTACCTGTGGTTGGTTGTGGTTATATTAATCCTTGAAGTAAATTGAGCCTGATTTACCTAGTGATCTGTTTTATGCCTTTGCTGGCGATTTTCAAATTGTTGACTGCTCTTTGCTGCATCAAGATAGCTTTTAGTGGAGGTTGACGACTTCTGTGATTGAGATGCTTCTTCAGTATATCCAAGACCTGTTTTTATCAGAGGAGAACATTGCATTTTGATAACTTCATTTAAGGTTTTTGATCCTTTAGCAAATCTAAGATTGAGAGATTTGTTTTCTCAAGATCCTTTCTTAGGCCCACAATTTCACATTCTAGTTTTTCATTGTTTTTCTCTCTTTCAGCAAGTTGGTATGTCAAGGCATCTATAATCATATTCTTTTCTTCTAAAAAGATTTTGAGTTTATATATATCTTCATAAAGGTCATCTTCATCTAAAGAATCCAAGAAATCATCATCTTCATAAGCCATTAGAAGTGTATAGTCATTATTATTTTCATCTTCATCACTATTTGATAAAGCATCGCTATCTTCATGAGTATAGTGGCTCTTTTTACTTACACTTAGTTTTTGATTCCATTTTGCATATTCCTTCCCTTTATCATTTTTATCTTTATGAGGACATTTGGCAGAAGAATGACCGACTCTACCACGGGCAAAACATTTGAAAGGTAGTTTACCTATAAATCTTCCAGAACACAATTGAAGCTTCTTGACAAAGTTTACTTCCTCTTCTTCTTCTGAAATATGTCCTGATTTATTGAGTTCTTATTTTCCTTTTGCTTAAGCTTTAAATGCAGCTTCTCTCATATCTGATGGACCTCCTTTTCTCCTCTGAAAGGCAGTTAAGATTTCGTGAAGATGTCTCATAGTAATAGTCTGTAGATGCTGCTTTTCTTCTATGGCAAATACTTTTGATTCAAATTTAGCAAGCAAGGATCTTAAAAAAATTTCAACTAAGGTAACTTCCTTTATCTCTTCACCCAGATTCTTCATGCAATTAACAACCTCATCTATACATAAGAGGAAACTAGCTATAATTTCATCATTGTGCATCTTGAGAGTTTCATATTGAATTCTAAGAGTTTGTAGTTTAGCATGCTTTACCTTAGAGTCTCCTTCGTAGCTTTGAATGATTTTGTCCCATATTTCTTTGGCTTATTTGAGCTGCATAACTCTGACAAACGTTGATTGTGACAAACTTCCCAATAATGTATTGACAACCTTAGCATTGGTTTCATATTGCTTTTTACCTACCGTATCTGTAGGAATTGCTGATGGAAATGTATATACGCCTTCCACGATTTCCCAGACATTTGTTCCAAGTGATTGAAGTTAGTACATGGTTCTTACCTTCCAATAAAAAAAGTTTCTCCCATTAAAGATTGGCGGTCTGATGGATCCCCCACTTTCTTGATTACTCATGATGCTGGATCTTCCTTCAAGCGATCAAGCTACTTCTGAAGGACCTTCTCTGATACCAATTGTTGGAAATAATATTGGGGGGGGGGGGGGGGGGGTGAATCAGTATTATCAGATAAATAACTTAATTTTAAAAAACTGATTTGTATATGATACTTCATATTAGTGAAATTGTACTTAATGTAGCCAGCGTATATGAAGAAATATTTTGATTTACCTAAATTATCATGCATTGAAATTTAACCAGAATATCAGCAATTAATTATACATCGTAGTAAAAATAGAATAAAGCATCACACATGAACACCAAGATATAAGTTGGAAACCCAGTGTGGGTGAAAACCACCTACTACTATCATCTTTGTCTTCTTTTAATAATAATAAGAAAATTCTATTTACAATTTTTGTATTGGTGCAGTCTTATACCAATACACAGGCTTCTACCTATAGAAGGCTAAAACCTTCTCTAGTTCTCTAGCTTCTACTGGAAGGGAGCTACAACCCCTTAGCTCTTGTACTAGCTGATATGTTTACTAGTATGTAGGTGTCGGCCTACAAAAGGCTACAATCTTCTCTTTTCTTCAAGGGACCACGTTTCATAACTTTTCAGACTGGATCCATCAACAACATCATTCAATCATCAAATATATATGCATCAACCAATCTCCTTTTGAACTAACTACAACTGAATCAATCAATCACTTTGACAACCCATCAATCTGATCATTGAGAAATCCGTCACTAGAATACAACAACCAGAACTCAAGCCAGAACCCAGAACACTACAGCAACAAAAAGAAGCAACTACAACATATTTTATAAGGTATATGCTACTTCCATGTGTCAAACATCCATGCATACGCGCCTTCCTCAAAGCGAACCCGTGTACAGATCTGTAAATCAAATTTATGATGTATACACTGCTTTGATATGCAGAACCAGCATGTATACGCTCCTTTTCTGAAGTGAACCTATGTACAGATCTGTAAATGATGATTTGAACATTACAACTATTCTATAGTTTAGTCATACCCAGATCATCATATTTATAGACTACAATATGTGTTAGTTACTCAAATACATGATCAAGCCATATAAAGATAATTCACTTCAAGCCTTAAGATCCTGATACGTCATTAGATCTTATCCTTCATCAAACGCTAAGGTTTATACTTGGTTTAGATCAAGCACAACACCATATGCCAATAACCTACATATTATATCTCACACTTCATCATATATTCGATACTTGCCAACCTTGGCCTGATGATCTTCTCCTCCTTTTATAGTTTTAGGTCTTTCTCAATACCATGGACAAAAACCACTTAGGACCAATACCTTGAACCCAATACCTAGGGTCAATACCTCGGACTAGATACCTTGGACCAATACCATGGATCAAAATACCATGGACCAAATACTTCAGACCAAAAATTTAGTTTTCCAAGGTATACACATTTTTCCTTCTGTGAAAGTGCGTGTGTACGTATACGCGACTTGTATACAGTGAACCTGCGTGTATACGCAACTTGGTCAATGGTGAACTTGGGTATACCTCTCTTTCTTCATTCTATAATTCTTTGTTGTTTACCTACTATAATGTATTCTTTCATCTAAGTGAGTTGCCTTCTGAACTGAGTCCTTGAAGTTGCCCTGCATTTCATCACATCTGTAAACACTATTGTCATGCATTCTGTCACATCTGATATCTCTTCTATAGATTCATCTACTGACCATGTACAAGTGATTTGTTCTGCTACAAGTGGGTTTCCATCAAGTACGACACATACATCATTATGCCAACATATTGCAACCTTCTACGTCCAAAGAAACCGATAAGAAGCAGAAGAAACCTCAACAAGTCCTAGTGTGGCAGTTGTTATAGACATATTTGGAAACTGTAACCACAATCACATATGTCAATAAACGAAGGGTTCTTTAATGCCTAAAAGTGTTGTTTCATACCCTAAAGGATCATGGTCAACTGCTTACATCATTTCCCAGAAGTTCCACCTGAAAAACTACTCACAACTAGCCAAAACTGGACCATATTGACTGCTCCATGGTCAAGGTGTGATGCATACTGGCTGCCACACTAGCCAAGTGTGATGCATAATGAAAGAGCCTTCTGTGGGGTGTGATGAGCAAGAAGAGACAAATGGAAGAGACTGTTTGCTAAGTGGATGCTCATGGAATCTTCTAGAAACTTCTCCTATGACACTTGCCTCTCTGAATTCAGCTAGTGATGAGTAAGAGATCAAAGAAGTATCCAAGCGGAACCAAGAAATATCAGTGAAATGACACTAATAAAAAACCCAGAGTTGAATCACCCCCTTGCAAGACATCTATATATGGATCCCTCGTCTGAGAGATCTAGAGCCTAAAATTTTGAAATTTGTAAGGAAGTGTTGTTGGTTTCTCTTTGAGACACTGTATTGTTGGGTGATCTTGCTTTTCATGAGGTGAAGAGGGCTTTCATGCTGGGAGGATGATGCTATATTAGATAGTTGGGTTGTAATCCTCTCTTCTACTATCAATAAAGTTATTTGAGTTTTCCTCCATATACTTGTGTATTTGTGAATCTTTCTATTTGTGAATGCAATTGTATGGTTAATGTATTTATGATTCTGCATTGTTTATGGTATTATAGATCTCTATGCTTTGATGGTGTTTTGTTGCTTTGCCTCTACAGGTATTCTCTAAAGGGGGACAAGTAGGAAAGGAGTGGCAAGCTCTATCAAGGGAGAGAAGAAACAAGCAAGGAGCCAAGCGAAAGATTCAGGTTGGTGCTCTTTTCTTCTCTCTTATCTATCATACATAAAGGAAATCACAAGTTACTTTGATTGTTTGTTTCAAAGGTAGCTACCCATCTTAGTGGGACTAGCAAATCAAAAAGACACTAGTTTTCCTGGAAACAAAATGGTGACTCCACTACCGAGTGATTAGTTTGTTTGTTTGTTATTTTTGTTTGCTTTATAAGCTATAGATGGATCCTGAAGTTAAGCCAGCTAGCCTTCAAACTGCACTTTCTATGCAAGTGCAAAGTAGATCAACGCTGCTTCAGTCAATCTCCGAGTTGGTTTATGAACTGAACATATGACTTGCAAACATCCTAAGTGCCCTGGTGGTAGCTCAATAACCTCCTAAGATCATACATCTATACTTTTTTTTTACTGTCTATCATAGCTTAGTTGAAATAACTGAACTTAGCTGCAAATTTGAGCACAAACCAAACTCCGTTTTGTTCCCTGGCCCATCGCACTATCCGTAACTGGCAACCTGTATGCATTGCATCTCTCATGTGTTGCAGGTTAGATGCATCCCTGTTTACCTTAAGGATAGGTGCGATGATTGAATCATACTGTTTTTCCTCCTAGGAAATTGTTTTTCCTCGTTTTCAGCTCTATTCAGTGGTTTTGCTACTTATGATCAGTATATCATTGTTGAAGCCTTATTCCTTTACATTATTCAGCCTCCATTGATCAGGAATTGTGAATGTTTTTAATGTATTTTTCATCATTTGCAGTCCTCCTTTGTTAAGAGTAGCTTAATTGAACTGTCGTCTTTTGATTCAAAAGTGTCATAATTGTCGTTTTGAGTCAAGAAGAAGGGCATCATAAAGTTTTCCTCTTATAGATAGTTGATTGTACTTTTGTTATTGTATTTGATTTGAATTGTTAATATTTGAAGTGTCGAAAGTAGTTTTCCATTCAAAATCGAAAGTGTCGTTTTAGTCTTCCTTTCATTTTGAAAAGAAATTGTTGAAGTGTCACTTTGAAGAAAATAGTTCAGATTTGTACTTAGTTTTCCTTTTTGGAATTCTCACATTAAGGAAATGGAAAAACAAATACATGCATGTGCATTTGCATTGAGACTGCATGTGGAAAATGATTTAGGAAAATTGCATTTAGTGTGTGCTCTCTCCTCTCTGTTGAAAGAATCATACTTTTATTTCCTTTGTAACTAGGATTTTCATTGCTAAAAGAAAACAAACGATTGTTTATCATTTTAGATTGGATATTTACGAATTTCACATCTACATCATGCGGTGAACCTCGAAAGACAAACTTCTAAGAAAGATCAACTCTAAAATAAACCTCAATGAACATAAAAACGCTTTGGAACCTAACGCAACACATATAGAAGTCTAGGCTAGAGATGTGTTCCAGCATCGTAAAACCTGGTAACTATCATTTTCATTGAAGGTTGGGTGATTCCTCCTCTTTGATATGACAAGTGCCAGTACGTACTTGTGCTCCTCGTACTGTTGAGTATATATTCAGAGACCACAATAGGCTGATATCCTTTATCCTTAGGAAGTCGTGTCTACCACCCTATCGATTGCAATGCACTGAACATAGCATTCAGGAAGATTGACTGTCGTACATAAAGTCCTTGGTAATTTCTCTTTAATTTACCACCAAGGTGTATATTGCAGGTTTGCAATTGGTTTGGTAATCCCTCTGTCTAGATTTCCAGAGTAGTCACTTTCATTCCTTTTCGACTCCCTAAAAGAAAAGGTCCATTTGAGCACTTGTCACTTCAATCTCGTTGAAAATCAAAGGCGACTAGAGTCACCTTTAGCTTTTTCTCGACTCTTAAAAATTGAAAAAGCAATTTGTGTCAAAGCGTCATAAATTTTATTTAATTCGGAATAACATCCTTGTTCCTTCGTTGATCTTACGTTGAGGTAATGGAGTCCACCAATCAAGGAATTCCCCTTGGGGGGACTCCTAGTCCCTTCTCTTCTTGGGGAGATATTGGTGTTCCATATATAGCTACATTGTCCCTTCCAAGAATCACAATTGGCTTGCCAATATAGCTATTCTCAACCTCTGTCATTCAAAACACCGTAATTCCTCAGCAATCGAATCAGCAACCAGATGATACTGAAGTTGTCCCTTCACCATCTAATTCGTTTGTTTCTCCATCTCCTTCTTCCTCTTTGCTTGGTGAAACTAGTGATACTAAAAAGCAAGTAGCTAAGAAGAAGAAGAAAGGGAAGGAGAAGAAGAAGAAGAAGTCGGTAAAGCAAGGGGGCAACAATGAATCATCTGGTGAAAATCCACACATTAAATCTCCTAAATATCCTTGTCTAATGTGCAAAGGAAACCATTTTCATTGATATTGTCCTTGCATTCTGTGAATCTTGAGAGAATGGTCTCACCGTGCGCACCATCTGGTGATCATGTTGAAAATGCACCATTGACTAGTGAAAATGAAGTTCCTGGAAAAAAAGGAAAGGTCAAAATTCCATGTCAATTATGTGATGAAGACCATCACCCTCGCCATTGTCCTTTTCTAGACGAGGCCAAGAGAATCTTGCGTAACCATCCTACTTCACTGCAACGACTTCCACTTGGATATAAGAAAATCTTGCCAAGTCCATCGCTAGTTGAAAATTTGACTGACATAACTCAATTGTCAGTTGAAATGCCTACCATTGAAAATAAACCTTCTAAGTCCATACGGGACCCAAGTTAGTAGATTGAGATGGCCGTTGACCCAATTTTTCCTTCGGAATGTCTACCTTCAGATGATAAGATTTCCAAAGAGAATGAGAATGACATCGTTCAAATTCTTTTTGTTAGTACAAAGTCTGATGAACATGGGGGTAATCCACCCATTCCCTTACAAAAGGGGGAAGGTTCCTCAATTCAGGAGGTTTATCCAGCTGTTTATCTGGTACCTCCTCCGAGCAGTCTAGTCGTTTCCTTCGATTGGAATCAACTAGAAAGACCCTGCCTTCCATCTAGCGTACCATTTCGGATCATTGTACAAGTTTCCAAAATGATAATGTCTGGCATCATTATAGATGAAGGGGCTTCAGTGCAGATCCTTTCATCAACTGCTAGGAAAGCACTTGGTTCGCCATCGCTTCTACCTGAGAATAAAAATTTGTCAGTATTTAACAGAGTAACCAGTCGACCGTTAGGGATCCTTCCAAAGTTACCCATAACTTTGAAAGGGAAAACCATTCACTTGAACGTCATGGTAGTCCAAGGGCCATTAGATTACAATCTACTCCTTGGGCATGATTATGTTTAGAGCATGGAAGCTATCATTTCTACACACTTCTGAGTGATGTGTTTCCTGCATGAAGTCAGAATGGTACAACTTATTGACCATCTTTCATTTCCTAGTTCAAAAACAGATACAAGTCAAACATCATCCCTAAATTGTCTCTTCACATCAAGAATATATCTTCAACCTTTATCTCATCCACCTAATTACCGTGAGTAGTTCATTGAATGTAATGAAGTCTAGGGGGCGCGCACCCTTGTGTACCTTGGCAGGCGAACCTGACTGAAAAGATAGATTTCCATGTAGGTTATATGATGGGTCTGAAACACAATTTCCTTGTAGGATTTTGGATTGATCTAAAAAAATTATCTCCTCAAAGGTTATGTGATTGGATGTGCTGACCCACACCACTCACCTTTGTCTATTTCGATGGACGAAGCCAAGGAAGTGTTTTGTTTGCTCTGCGGATGAAACAATCTTGCTTAAATGCAAGGACTTCCATATGGTAACTTGGAAACTCTACTTTTCTTCATACCCAAGGGCATGCAACTTTTTTATGCAAGAAAAATATAGCCAATTAGTTTAGATTTGTAGTAGTTTTTTTTTTTAGCTTAGTTGAACTTCTTAGATTAGGTGAATGGTCTGATCCACCATTCACTTTTGTCGGAAACCTGTAGACAAAGCAAAGGAAGACTTTTTCCTCGGACGAGGACAAAACCATCCTACCTAACCTTTGTAGTTCCTTAGCTTTAGTGTAGTTAGCTATGTAGTTTGGCAGTTTCTTTCCTACATGAAAAGGCAATGAGAAAAGTTTCGCATGGTGCAAGCTCATTAAAAAATGAACTACTAAAAAGAGACATCTTTAAATGAATAGCACGAGCAATGTTTCTGCAAAGTTCAAGATCGTTAAAAAATAAACCTAGCACTGAGCACATGTTGGCACAAGGTTCAAGCTCATTAAAAAATAAACCTGCCTTCAGTACATGACCTCTATGATTGCTTTGCTATCAGCCTTTTGAGCCTTGGTTGTGTTCTTCCATCACCTCCATTCTTTTGATCAATCATCCACTTCCACTTGATTGTTTACCCTTTTGAGAAATAGCTGTGACAAGTGATTCTATTAGCCACCCTCTTTACTGCCATGTTTTGAGAAGTTCCAAACTTACCTGGAACCAACTGCTACCCGAAAATATCACTTATTCCTCAAAAGCGAGTTTCTTTTAAGCTCTTTTTAGACTCACTAAATATGAAAAGATTTCTGAGCTATTGGCCTTTCCAGCTTGTTAAAGTAAAGAGAAGCGCCATACCTCCTATACATTTTAATCTTTTACAACTTGAGGGATTATCAAATAAAAAGATCGAGCGCTTGTCTTTTTCGACTCGCTAAAGCTATCAAAAAGTCATCCCTTTCGTATTATTTTATACTTTTTTGGACTTAAGGGATTATGCTACAAAAAAGGACTACTGGAGTTTCCTTTTTGTCCCTTTTCAAACTCTATAAACATGAAAAGGACCGAGTTATCTTTGTCGTTAAACTCGTTAAAACAATAACGACGAACTTGTCCACCCGACAAGAATGCATTTCACTGTTGCTAGGCTTGCTAAATCACAGCGACAGGTTTTCCCAAAGGGAAAACTATAGAACAAGCATATGCTATCCTCCTCAAGCTTGACAAAAATAAAGAGGTACTGGTCAGTAATGACTAGGGAAAAAGGGAAGAAAACTTGAAGAACTTTATTGATAGCAGGTCACTCCTGAACATAACACTTTCACTCCATCACCATGATTGAGTTGGGTTGGGTTATTCTGTTCACCAATCATATCACCATTGGTCCTCCATACCATCCATCTTTTGGGGTTAACGCTACCAATCCATTTCAGTGTCACCGATATGTTCAAGAGAAGTCATTCAGAGAATTTACCACCCAGCTAATGCCTCATCCACTGCAATACCTTCACCGTCCAATTTTCATGACCGCCATTCCTGAACCTTGTATCATTGGATCGTTTTCACCTCCACAAAATCATTTTCTTCGTTTCATGTCATAGATGTAGGATACATCAAGGCCCTCCTATGACGAGTCACTTCTTGTCAACAGTAGCACATTGTCCAAGAAGTTGACTTAGAAACAACCCTTTCAGTACTTTGAAGCTTGCATGCCTCAGTGGCAAGTTTCTCACTTCAGGTGACACGTTTACATCAATGGCCTTCGACCGAAATATTTTGCATGGTGTTCGACATCGAATCATATATTCACACCATGTGAATTGTACTATAGTACCTTAAGGGTCATTATCATTATCAGTGATTCCTCTCGCACCTATTAATAGCTTACATCATTGGATGGTAATCAGGCAATGTCTTTCCATGTTCGACTTTAGAACATCTTTTCACATGGATCGACTTGTACATCGGGAAAAGATTGAATGAGTTTGAAGACCCCATATCTAGTTTCATCCATCTGGGCTATGATATATTCAGGGAAATAAAGACATCAAATGTACATAGAAGTTGCATAAATGATCCTCCAAGCTAAAGAATGATCACTCTACATATAAAGAATCACTGGTCTGCAACCGCAGACGGATATCTATTCCATGTACATTAAAATGAATTTATAAAAGCTAAGCATGGGAATGCCTACCTCAGCTAGATCATGAAAATAATATGATGATGATGTATTGTATTGTATCTTATTACAGGTCACCTCCCAGTTCGAAAAACCTCGGATCCTCATGATAAAGCATTTCACCCGACATTAGAATATTTATGACCTCATGCTTTAGGGGCATCTGTTATAGACATATTTGGGCACTGCAACCCCAATCACATATTTCCATAAAACCAAGGGCTTCTAAGTCCCTAAAAGTGTTGTTTCATACCCTAAAGGAGCAAGGTCAGCTGATTACATCATCTCCCAAAAGTTCTCCATGAAAAACTACTCAGAACTGGTCAAAACTAGACCATACAGACTACTCAGTGCCAAGGGTGCGATGCATCTCACCTACCACATGCAATAAGTGTGATGCATACCAAAAAGCCCTTCTATAGGGTGTGATGAGCGAGAGCAGACAAATGGCAGAGGCAGTTGGCTAGGTGGAAACCCAGAGAATCTTCTAGAAACTTCCCATTTGACACTTGCCTCTCTAAATTCTCCTAGGGATGAGTAAGAGATCATGAAATATCCAAGTGGAACCAAGAACTGTCAGAGAGATGAGACTAATCAAAATCCCAGAAGCTGACTCACCCACCTGCAAATATCTATATATGGATCCCTCATCCTAGAGATCCAGAGGATGGAATTTTGTATTTTGTAAGGAAGCGTTGTTGGTTTCTCTACGTAACATTGTATTGTTGGGTGATCTAATCTTTTCATGAGGTGAAGAGGGCTTTCATGCTGGGAGGATGGCGCTAGGTCAGACCAATGGGTTGTAATCCTCTCTTCTACTACTTCTATCAATAAAGTTATTTGTGTTTTCCTCCATATTCTTGTATATCTATGAATCTTGTATTGATATATGCATTTGTGTGGTTAATATACATCTGATCCTATATTGTTTATGGTTATATATCTCTATGCTTTGATGGTATTATGCTGCTTTGACTCTACATGTGTTCTTTGAAACAAGACAAGTAAAGAAGGAGTGGCGAAGCTTTGTCAAAGGAGGGAGGAAACAAGCAAGGGGCCAAGTGAAAGACTAAGGTCGATACTCTCTGCTTCTCTCTCATCTATATCTCATAAAGTAAAACACAAGTAACTTTAGTTTGTTTGTTTCTAAGATAGCTACCCATCTTAGTGGGACTAGCAGCTCTAAATGGACACTAGTTTTCCTGATAACAAAATGGTGACTCCGCTGGGGAGCAAACTGAACATAGCATTCGGGAAGATTGATTGTCGTTCCGTAAAAAGTATTCTGCAGTTTTGCAATTGGTTTGGTAATCCCTCTGTCTAGATTTCTAGTGTAGTCACTTTCATTCCTTTTCAGACTCCTTAAAAGAAAAGTTCCATCTGAGCACTTCTCACTTCAGGCTCATTAAAAATCGAAGGTAACTAGAATCATCTTTAGCTTTTTCTCGACTCTTAAAAATTGAAAAAGCAAGTTGTGTCAAAGCGTCATAAAATTTATTTTAATCGAAATAACATCATTGTTCCCTCGTTGGTCTTAGGTTGAAAAAATGGAGTCCACCAACCAAGGATTTCCCTTAGTAGGGAATCCTAGTCCCTTCTCCTCTTAGGGAGATGTTGGTGCACCTCATATGGCCACATTGTCCCTTCCAGGACTGACAATTGGCCTGCTAATATCTCGACCTCTGTCGTTCAAAGCACCGTGATTCCTGAGCAATCAAATCAGCAACTAGATGATACTAGAGTTACCCCCCAACATTCTACTTCGTTTGTTTCTCCCTCTCCTTCTTCCTCTTCACTTGGTGAAGCTAAAAACCAAGTAACTAAGAAGAAGAAGAAAGGGAAGGAGAAGAAGAAGAAGAAGCCAACGACGCAAGGGGGCAACCATGCATCATTTGGCGAAAATCCACACACTTCACCATCCAAGCCTAAATATCCATGTGTCATTTGCAAGGGAGACCACTATCATCGAGATTGTCCTTGCATCCCACAGATCATTGGGACTAGTCTCCCCGCTTGCACAATCCGGTGTCCTTAACCTTTGACGATCATGTTGAAAGTACATCATCAACTAGTGCAAACGAAGTCACTGGACAAAAAGGAAGATCTAAAATTCCTTGTAGATTGTGTGGAGGTGATCATGCCATCCACCGTTTTCCCTTACTAGACGAAGCTAAAAGAGTCTTGGATAACCGTCCTGCTTCACCACTACGTCTTCCTCTTGGATACAGGAAACTCTTGCTGAGTCCATCACTAGTTGAAAATCTGACTGACACACCTTTGTGGTTGGTCGAAGCATCTATCATTGAAGATAAACCCTCTGAGTCCACACCGGACCAAGGTCGACAGGTCGAGACGGCAGTCGACCCAGTATTGCCTTAAGAAGGTCTACCTTCAGATGATACAGTCACCAAAGAGAATGAGAACGACACCATTTAAATTATTTTCGTTAACACAAAATCCAATGAACATGGGGGCAATATACCCATTCCTTTACCACAGGAAGGAAGTTCATCATAGATTTACCCGGTCGTTTATTCGGTCCCTCCTCCAAGCAACCTAGTAGTTTCCTTCA
This sequence comes from Pinus taeda, assembly GCA_000404065.3. Lineage (NCBI taxonomy): Eukaryota > Viridiplantae > Streptophyta > Pinopsida > Pinales > Pinaceae > Pinus > Pinus taeda. The sequence continues at coordinate 42,482 of APFE030159744.1, forward strand.
ATTGGAATCTACCAGGCAGACCCCGTTTACCATCTAATGTACCATTCTGAATCATGGTACAAGCTTATAGAATGGTCATGGTCGGTACTATCATAGATGAAGGGGCTTTTGTGAGTATTCTTTCCTCAACTACTTGGAAAGTGCTAGGTTCGCCATTGCTTCTGCTTAAGATTCAAAATTTGACAGGCTTCAACAAAGGAACCAGTTAACTATTAGGGATCCTTCCAAGTTTGCCTATAACTTTGAGAAGGAAAACCATCTACCTGAATGTAATGGTAGTCCAAGGACCTTCAGATTACAATCTACTCCTTGGGCGTGACTACATTTATAGCATGGGAGCTATTATTTCCTCACTCTTTCGAGTGATGTGTTTTCCACATGAAGGTAGAGTGGTCTAGCTCATAGACCAACTTTCATTCCCCGGTTCACACATATCTAATAGTCAAGTGCCATCCCTAACTGGTATTTTTGTGTAAGGAATGTCTCACCAATCTCTAGTCAATCCACCTGATGAACACGAGTGATTTGGTAAATGTGGCTAAACCCAGGGCGCATGCACCCTGGTCTACTTTTGCAGGAAAACGTTAGGTATAGGGTAGGTTTTTGTGGAGGATATATGACTAGTCTGACACACCCGTCCATTTAGGAAAATGGGATTATACTGGAATAAGATTCCCTTGTCAAGGTTAGGTGATTGGAACTTGAATCACCTTCGTCCATTTTGATGGACTAAGCCAAGGGAGTGTTTATTTTTGCTACACAGGTGGAACCATCTTGTGGATGCAAGAACTTCTGTATGGTAACCTAGAAACTCTACTTCGCTATACCTGGGGGCATGCAAACCTTTTTGCATGCAAGTGAAAAATGACCAGCGTAACTCTAACCCCATAGTTTTTACTAACTTCAACTGCTTAAGTTAGGTGATTGGTCTGATCAACCATTCACCTTTGCAAGGGCCAAATGGCATCGGCAAAGTAAAGGAAGAGTTTTCCTACCTAACCCCAGTAGTTCTTTAACCCCTAGGAAAATAATTGGTCATTCCTAGCTTGCATGCAAAAGGCTACGGAGAAAATTTTCCAATGAGGCAAGCTCCCTAAAAAATGAACCTATTGATGAGACATCCTTATTATACGACTGGCACGAGTAGTTTTACACGAAGTTCAAGCTCGTTAAAAAATAAACCTAGCAATGAGCATATGTTCCACCAGATTTTAAGCTCATTGAAAAATGAACCCACCTTTGGTAAATAACCATTGTGATCGCATAATCATCAGCTTTTGAACCTTGGTCATGTTCTTACCATCACCTCCACTATTTTTTAGCCGATCATATGCCTCCATTTGATTTCTTACCCCTTTTGAGGAATAGCTGTGATGAGTGATTCTATTAACCACCTTCTTTACACTGTCGTGATTGAAAAGTTCCAAAGCTTACTTGGAACCATCTGTTATCCGAAAACATCACTCGATCCTGAGAAAACAAGTCTACTTTAAGCTCTTTTCATCTAACTCATAAAATATGAAAAGATTGCCAAGCAATTGGCCTCTCTAGCTTGTTAAAGTGATTGGAAGTGCCATCCCTCATCTAGATTTTAATCATTTTGGACCTAAGGGATTATTACACAAAAAGATCGAGTGTTTGTCCTGTTCGTCTCATTAAAACTATCAAAAATTCATCCCTTCTGTATTATTTTATACTTTTTCAGACTTAAGGGATTATATAATGAAAAAAGATTACTAGAGTTTCCTTTTTGTCTCTTTTCAGACTCTCTAAAATTTAAAAGGACAGAGTTATCTTTGTCGTTAAACTCGTTAAAACAATAGCGAGAAACTTGTCCATGCAGACAAGAGCGAGTTTCACTATCGCTAGGCTCGTTAAAACATAGCGACGGGCTTGCCCAAAGGGAAAATTATAGAACAAGCATATGTTATCCTCCTCAAGCTTGACAAAAAATAAAGAGGTACTGGTCAACAATGACTGGCGAAAATCTGGAAGAAAACTTGAAGAAACTTTATTAGTAGCAGGTCGCTCTTAAACATGACACTTTCACTACATCACCATGATTGAGTGAGGTTGGGTTATTCTGTTCACCGATCATATCACCATTGGTCCTCTGTACCATCCATTTTTGGGGTTAACACTACCAATCCATTTCAGTGTCGCTGATATGTTCAAGAGAAGTCGCTCAGAGAATTCACCAACCTAGCTTATGTCTCATCCATTGCAATACCTTCACGCTTCATTCTTCCATGACTGCCACACTGAACCTTGTATCATTAGATCGTTTTCACCTCCACAAAATCATTTGCTCCATTTCATGTCATAGATGTGGGATTCATTAAGGCCCTCCTATGATGGGTCACTTCTTGTCAACATCAGTTCATCATCCAAGAAGTCGACCTAGGAACAACCCTTTCAGTACTTTGAAGCTTGCATGCCTCAATGGCAAGTTTCTCACTTCGACAGGTTTACATTAATGGCCTTCGACTGAAAGATTTTGTGTGGTATTCGACATCGACTCATGTATTCACACCACGTGAATTATACTGGAATAACTTGAGGGTCATTATCATTATTGGTGATTCCTGTCATGCATGTTCACAACTTACATCATTGGTTGGTCATCAGGCGATGTCTTTCCATGTTCAACGCCAGAACATCTTTTCACATGGATCGAATTGTACTTCGAGTGAAGATTGAACAAGTTTTGAAGACCTCGCATCTAGTTTCATCCATCCGGGCTGTGATATATTTAGGAAAAAAATACATCAAATGTACATCATAGCTACACAGATAACCATCTGAGCTAAGGGATGATGGCTCTACCAAAATCATCAGTCTGCCACACAGACGGTTGTCTATCCTATGTACATGAAAATCAATTTATAAAGATGAGCATGGGAAAGCCCGCCTCAGCTAGATCATGAAAATATTATGAAGATAATGTATTGTATTGTATCTTATTACAGGTCACCTTCCAGTTAGAAAAACCTCAAATCCTCATGATAAAGCATTTCACCCAACATCAGAAGATTTACGACCTCATGCTTTAGGGCGCAAATTTTATAGACATATTTGGACACTACAACCCCAATCACATATGTCCATAAAACCAAGGGCTTCTAAGTCCATAAAAGTGTTGTTTCATACCCTAAAGGAGCAAGGTCAGCTAATTACATCATCTCCC
>APFE030159744.1:45896-64229 GCA_000404065.3 Pinus taeda
TATCAAAGAGATGACACTAATCAAAATCCCAGAAGCTGACTCACCCACCTGCAAACATCTATATATGGATCCCTCATCCTAGAGATCCAGAGGCTGGAATTTTGTATTTTGTAAGGAAGTGTTGTTGGTTTCTCTGTGTAACATTGTATTGTTTGGTGATCTAAGCTTTTCATGAGGTGAAGAGGGCTTTCATGCTAGGAGGATGTTGCTGGGTTAGACCAATGGGTTGTAATCCTCTCTTCTACTACTTCTATCAATAAAGCTATTTGAGTTTTCCTCCATATTCGTGTATATCTCTGAATCTTGTATTGATATATGCATTTGTATGGTTAATATGCATCTGATCCTACATTGTTTATGGTTATAGATCTCTATTCTTTGATGGTATTATGCTGCTTTGACTCTACCGGTGTTCTTTGAAGTAGGACAAGTAAGGAAGGAGTGTCAAAGCTCTGTCAAAGGAGGGAGGAAACAACCAAGGAGCCAAGCGAAAGACTGAGGTTGGTACTCTATGCTTCTCTCTCATCTATCTCTCATAAAGGAAAACGCAAGTAACTTTAGTTTGTTTGTTTCTAAGATAGCTACCCATCTTAGTGGGACTAGCAGCTATGAATGGACACTAGTTTTTCGGATAACAACACTACAACCCCAATCATATATGTCGATAAACCAAGGGCTCTTTAATGCCTAAAAGTGTTGTTTCATACCCTAAAGGATCATGGTCAACTGATTACATCATTTCCGAGAATGTCCACCTGAAAAACTACTGAGAATTGGCCAAAACTAGACCATACTGACTACTCCATGGTCAAGGTACGATGCATACTAGCTTCCACACTAGCCAGGTGCAATGCATACTGAAAGAGCCTTCTGTGGGATGCAATGAGCGAGAAGAGACAAATGGAAGAGATAGTTTGCTAAGTGGATGCAAACTATCTCCTATAACTTCTCCTATGACACTTGCCTCTCTGAATTCGCCCAGGGATGAGTAAGAGATCAAAGAAATCTCAAAGTGAAACCAAGAACTATTAGCTAAATGGCACTAATAAAAAACCTAGAGCTGACTCACCCCCTTGCAAGACATCTATATATGGATCCCTCATCTGAGAGATCTAGAGGCTAGAATTTTGTAATTTGTAAGGAAGTGCTATTGGTTTCTCTTTGAGATATTGTATTGTTGGGTGATCTTTATTTTCATGAGGTGAAGAGGGCTTTCATGCTAGGAGGATGATGCTGGATCAAATAGATAGGTTGTAATCCTCTCTTCTACTATCAATAAAGTTATTTGAGTTTTCCTCCATGTACTTGTGTATTTGTGAATGCAATTGTATGGTTAATGTATTTTTGATTCTTCATTGTTTATGGTATTATAGATCTCTATGCTTTGATGGTGTTTTTTTGCTTTGCCTCTATAGGTATTCTCTAAAGTGGGACAAGTAGGAAAGGAGTGACAAGCTCTATCAAGGGAGAGAGGAAACAAGCAAGGAGCCAAGCGAAATATTCAAGTCAAGTTGGTGCTCTCTGCTTCTCTCTTATTTATCACACATAAAGGAAATCACAAGTTACTTTGATTGTTTGTTTCTAATATAGCTACCCGTCTTAGTGGGACTAGTAGATCGAAAAGGCACTAGTTTTCACAGAAATAGCAGTCACCACGGAAAACCCCACAAAAGTCCGCCAGAAGGGGAAGATGGATTGGTCACAACAACCAACCAAGCCGAGGGATTTTAGTGAAGAAGAACTCCGTGAAGGCATCAAGGAGATTGTTGCTGAGGAGGGTGATTCAATGACTCATCTACCAAAGTATATCCCACCACGCAAGGCCATAGCTAAAGTGCCTAAAGACCTCGACAATGCAAAATTCATGGTGACAACACCACTCTTGCCAAAGAAGGTGGTGTTTGAGGGTGCATTGTTGGCCTACATACCAACCCTCAAAATGGAGGATTGGGACTTAGGGTATCTTGATAAGTTCCCTTAGTTGGCGCCAACCAAATACCTATCCAACATATGTTATGAAGCATCAGAGGTAACATGGTTGGAGTTGATGAAGTGGGTTGCTGGTGTTGGGGCCGCAGGGCTCTAGAATATGCTTTAGGTGCTGCATTTCAGTCGCACCAATATAAATACCATTTGTGTACGATAGTTTCTCACATTAGTGCGCGATGGGTGCCTTTAGCTAGGATAACCCATCCCAATCATGGACATGTTGATCCATTGGGTCACCTTGTTTCCATATCAAGGCATGGATCCAGTAGAAGCATTTGGAGGAAATAAGCAAGAGAAGAAACTCGTAGACCAGATCAAGAGAAAGTTTTGGCAAATAAAAAAGTCACGTGGATATTCTATTTTCTCTATCATGGATCCTATGGTGTAGTTTTCCATGCAGATATTGGCATGCAAGATCATGCGAAAGTGTCGCACACATGAAGTCTTGGCACTAGTCATCTCTTTCACTGCACAGTGTGCCAAAGGAGTCCAGTATAACTGGGCTCAATACTTATGCAACAAATTTTTATATAACTATAGGGAGCCACAAGATTAGGGCAAGGTGTTTCATTACACCTGGTTTTTGTTGCTAACTTCTTTGGTGGCATGGAGGACGCCCGAGGATAATCAATTTCCTCAACAAGAGATAGGCCTTCCAGAGGTAGCGAATTTCACTTTGCTCTAGGCTACCAAGGACCCTGCATGAGTCACGGAGGCAAGGATATTGTGGGTCCTATTTGAAATGGATATGCGAATGGTGATTAGCTAGAGTCTAAGGCTATCACCCACACTATACATCTAGTATGAACCCCTCATTGATTTCAAAGCGGACTTATATAACTTGCATGTTCACACAAGGAGGGATCCTAAGAAGACATGGCACAATTTGCCTTACCTGGTGGCTGAGAAAGATGTAGCAGAGATCGTGGAAAAATGGCCACCTGAATGGATAACCCCATCAAATGCGAGCACAGGTACAAGAAAGATTGTGGAGGATACCACTGCTCAGACAGTAGTAGCAGAGAAATGGAAGGAAGCCTAGAAGGTTGTCACCTAGGAGAAAGTTGCACAAGAGAAAGAGGTTTTTGCTAGAGAAAAGGAAACAGTAGACAAAGCACAAGCAACCCACACAACTACAACATCACAGACCACTATCGATGTTGAAGAGTCTGATACATAGCAAAAACTGGACCGAGAAGAAACATAAGTGGAAGAGGGAGTAGCGGAGAGAAAGGAACCCCCTTCATGGTAAAGAAATGACATAAGTAGACATCCACAGGGTTGCGGAATAAATAGAAGTCCGACCGATCAGTCAAGGTGACCCCTTTAGTCCTCACTGAAGGGGACTTAGATGAAATCAATGATGTGGTTCATGACAAGACCTCGAAACTTTGGGGCAAATTAAAAGAGTAGTACCAGCAGGTGCTGAGAAAGTTTCAGCAAGACCTACACAAGTTGCAAGTCCAAATAGGTCGAATACATGTGAGCGTGGGGATAGACAAGTGGAGTGTAAGTGAGCCTGCATCAAGCGAGCGTGTTAGTTCTAGATATTGACAAGGCTTTGGATATCCATATAGTTCAGATACTAGATGGAGCCCTATGTTCTAAGACAAAAGAAGAAATGGCCCAACTACTGCAAATTAAGAATCTGGGCCTAAACCTTGCAGTACCCCCTATCTAGACCCTGCATGAGCTTCACCAAGGGGTCTCCAATGAGTTTTTGATTAGGGAGTAGCGCACTTTGTTGGTTATCAGTGAAGTTAAAACAAACAACCAACAAATATTTGCAGAGGAGGTGTAGGCATTAAAGGAGAAAGAGGACATCACCACGAGAAGCCAACAATTAGACGCAACCATTACACAGGCTTGGAATGAGCTGCCAGAACATAACATTTCAGTTGAAGCACCTTCCATGGAGAAGATCCAAAAGTTGGTCGTGGCAATAAAAGAGTATAGGGATGAAATCATCCGAGTCCGATATGAACCACAGTTACAAATATTGGAGCTGTAATTGAAGCTATAGCCTATGACTCCTCCAAAGGATCGAGAGTAGCACTAAGCTGCTATCAAAGAGGGCATGGAAAATTTAGAAAACATAGTCAAGTGCTACACCAAGTTGTTTGAGTAGGCCACGGAGTTATGGAATTTACTGTAGGAGGACCCGACTCTGCAGAATATTGGCACAGACATCAGGGAAAAATAGAGGCAGTTCGATGAGATCTAGTTGACTACGTAGACACTAGTGCCAATACAATGGTTCATGAGGTTGCAAGAAGGAAAACTGCTGCAAACTCAAATTGATGAGCTGCACTGCAAGGAAGAAATTTTTGTTGCATGAACAAAGCCTTGGACAAAGTAGGCCAGCCAGCTAACACTCTTAGTACAAAGTAAACTTAAGAGCATGTAGAAAAATCAAAGAACCATGGGCCTCGTTGTGGATGACCCAACTACTGAAAAATTGGTCGAGGAAGTGTCGCAGCCTGCAATGCAGGGAACAACCAATCTACAGGCTAAGTTGGAGTTTCATGAACCAAGTGGACATCGAAGCACCAGCCAAGTGACTCAAGGATGAGTGACAAAATTATGTTGGGGGCCTGTTGGGATAGGGTCCCTTAGGTTCAAGTTTTGGTACTTAATTTTTGTACCAATGTAAAGTCTCCACAATTTGAGGAAGTGGAGTGCGAAGCTAATAAGATTCAAAGGGGCTTTAGTCCCTTAGGTTGTTAGGAGATAAGAATTTTTGAGACCCCCCCATGGTCCACAGACCATGGTATTGTAAAATAAAAGAATATATATAGAAGGGTCATAGAGAGTGTTATCACTCAGGTTGTCCTTAAGCACCTGAAGGGATATGGCCGAGGTAACCACAAACCAATCTTTGAATTGCAGGTTCTAGCCCACCTGCAATTAGAGAGGGCTCTCTCTTAATGATTTAGCTTTGTTTGATGGTGATTTTAGGCTAGCTATTGGGTTCAATGGGTTTGTTTGTGTTTGGGTGGAAGATAGATGGAAGGAGGATATTTTCAAGTGGAGAAACAATGTATAGAGTGAAGAGTTTCAAACCATTGGGCATGGAGTCAGGGAGTTAGACTGCTGGTGCGTTTTCTTGGTCACAAGAGAAATATGAAGCAGGGTAGTTGTACGTAAAACAATCTTCAGGCTAAGGAGATGGGATGAAGGCTAAGGAGTGAGAGGCAGTCAAGAATCTCAATCGACTTAAAAGAGGGAAAGCGAATGAACTCTATCCAGGGGCAGTCAAGAATTCCTGGATAACTGTCATACGTGATGAATTAGGGCAAATATGAGCCATGTGGAATCCATATTTATGCCTAAAACGGATGAAAACATGAAGAAACAACAGAAATTGAGTCTAGAGTGTAGTTAAACAAATTCTAAACTAATATTCCTTTATGTTGTTTAGAATGTAATACATGAATGGAAAACAAAGGTAAGAAGTACTTATTGAGTTATATAACAGAACAAAAATTTCACAATCACTCTTCAACCATTTAAACACAACAATAGTTCAGTCTCCAAGCTTGTAAGCAATCTTTGATTATAGAAATATTTTAGACATACAGTGCGAGTCTCCCTCTGAGCGAATCAACCAACATCATAAAAAACAACCAACCAACCCCCAATACATCTGCCTCAGCAATATATGTAGGAGCTATTTACAAAATATCTCATAGGGAAATATCTCGACTTAACTGTGTCCATCTACTCTGACATAATCAATAACTATTATGAAGAAAAAATGCACAACAATAACCGAGAAAGTAAATTCGTTTTATGAGCCGCTGCAAGTGTCCCACTTGTCGTTGACTCTTGGATTGAGAAAGTCGGTTGATGAACGTTGTGCTGATGAGCTTTTCTGGGCTTGCTGTCACCTGCCATCTGCGTAGTTGGTTCGAATACTTTTTAGCGGTAATTTTATCTGTTGCTTGTTTCAATTTTTTTATGGTAGAGCTGTATAATGAAGTTTGCTTATGCAGGAAAAATATGAAGAGAATCGAAATTACTTTAAAATATGAAGCAGGCTTTGCCACCATTCTTCTAGTGGTAACTGATGCTTTCTTAATTTGAATAGTGTTTCATCAGCTTCAGTATATGTATAATAAGTCGGCCATACTGGAAAGAGATGTTTTATTTCATGTTCAATGTAAAATAGATCTTCCAGTTTATTATACAAACTCTGCCCTGTGGGAGGGATTGCTTCTTCAGTGTTGCTTGATGAGGCAGTGATCTGATTTTGTACATAAGTATGTAGCCTGTATGCATACTACTCCTGCTTTAACAGCTTTCCGGTGCTGGTGACCAGGCTGAGTAAACCTTTGCTCTGCATATCTCCCATTCTTTGTCTGAAGGCTTGTACCTCTGTTTGCATCTCTTGGCACTTTCTTTCTATGGTCTAGACAAAATTCCTCATTGTTAGCACCTTCTTGACTCTTACAATTGTCTCTGTTCTGTTTGGAATTGTTAATTCTATCAATTGGTCATTGGTACTAGTATTTAAAAAGTGAATTAATTTATTAGCTAACTCAGGGTTGTCTGCCAATAATGCCCTAGCATTTTGAGTCTCATATTGAGTTATCGCCATCAAATCTATCTCGTCAAAAATGGTTTGAATCCCTGTCCATTGATCAACAAGAGATTTGCCAATATTATCCCACAAAATTGTTTTGATTTGAGTCAGGGTTGTATGGAGAGTGAGGTCCTTCTCCAAGGCCTTTATCTTATTTTCTAGGGCCTTTACTTCCATGGTTTTCTCAGCAACTGTAATCTTTGATTTATCATAGTTGGCTTCAATCTTAGCTATCTTTTCTTTAGTTTCCTTCATTTCTGTCATTTGTAATTCAAGGGCTTTAATCTCTTTCATCATGGCTTCCATGCCCAAACCGGCCTCTTGTGCTGCTACTGCGGTGGTTGCTGATGTGGTTGCTGCCGAAGTTGAAGCTGGTGGAGGTGCTGTTGTAGTAACTACTGGAGGAGGAACTGAGACTGTTGGAATAAATAGAGGAGGCTGTGAGGCCAACTCAGGCTATTTCCCTTGTAAAGCTTCTTCTAGTTCTTTCTCCATGTCCAGTATTCTCTGATTCATTTTCATAAGCAAGGTGTACACATCCTCCATTTCTTTCTGCTCTGCTACTTCTGTAGTCTGAGGATGTAGAGTTGGCAACAATTTCATTTGTTTTCTGAGGGCTGCTATACCTCTTCTTTTTTCCTGATCAAGGCTTGTGTTCCTTTGGGGTCTTTGGGGTCATGTCCCATTTCTATTATGATTTCCTCCAGAGATTTTATCCTATTATCTTTGGCCAATGATGAGGCTTTTTCCAGCTCCAACTGGGCAGAAGTATTATATAAGGAATTTTTCAATCTATGGGCCAATAAAGCCTTATCTGCCAGTGTAGAGTAAACCATTTCCCCTGTCTGCTTATGCATCTCAATCTGTTCTATTGGATGTATGTCCTTGGAAAGGACTTCCAGATTGGTTCTAATGTAGTCTGTGGCTGATTGTGGTTGCTGCACGGTGGGTCTGAAGTGACTTAAAGTCATTTTCCCTGCTTCTATGTCATAGGTTTCCATAAGCCTCTGTTGATTTGTTGGGGCCATCCTTAGCAGTTGATTATACAGCTAGAACCTTACTGGTTCGTTCCTAGCTTTGATTTCAGTGAATGCCTTTTTAATGTCTGAGCCCCTTTGTGCCTGCTATTTGGAGGATGAAACCTCCCCACCTGGTTGTCTATCGTGCTCCTGTTGGAAGGAGCTGGCCAATGTCTCTAAAATAGGAGGGACCTGCTGCCCTGAAGTCCCCTCACCTCTTAAGTTTCCAAGAGTTTCTTCTGTGATCTCTTCTTCGGCATAGGGATTTAACCTTTGTCTTTTCTCTCCTTGCTGGTCGGTTGATGTACCTTTAGGTGTATTCTCTGCTTGGTCCCTCTTCTTACCTCTTTCCTCATGTTGAGGAGTTAGCAACATAGGAATTTCAGGTGCTTTTGTTTATAATGAGGGACTTTGTTCTTGGCCTCTCTCCAGATTCAGATAAGGCTGCTCCTCCATTGCACTCTGTTCCTGAGAATGCTCTATTTCTTTGTCCTTTTCTGCTGATGATATGGCTTCCTTAGTCGGTTGTGGTGAGGTAGCAGTTGATGTGCTCGCTCCCACTGGTTGTGGCTGTATGAAGGGGACCTGTGCAACATATTCCAGGTCAATTCCTTTCTCAACTTCTTTCATGTCTTTCTGTAATTTTTCTTCAAAAATTTGTTCATCATCTAAAGAACCTTCTACCCATTCTGGTAAATTTGCATGTTGCTAAATGTGAGGGATTGGCTGGTGCACATACCCTGAAAGCTTGTGTTTGATTCTCCTAAAGCTTATGAAATGTTTGAGGTCATATGGTGCCTAGTAGAAGCTTTGTTTTAACAACATTTCCTCTCTCAACATCTTATCTGCATCCTTCGAGGCTTCTTCCCTTTTGTTGAAAACAAAGGGACCTAGTTGATGTTTGATTTTAAACTGTGCCTTCTTGTTTTTGCCATGGAAGTGAACTAGGTCTGCATGACTGAACTGTCTGAAGTATTCCAAGGCAAAGAGTCTCATGGGAACATACCTTGGCATCTTATAGGGGGACAACTCACTCCCATAAATTCTGATTACTGTATGGTTTTGGTAAAAGTACCAATCCCCAATGTTGTACTCTTTGGAAAGATGCAAAATTCTTTGCATTTCAGCAGTAAGTCTGGGAGGAGGAGTCTCCATTAACAAACAAGTAGCTGGGTAGATAAAGAGGTCAATAAATTCACAATATGTATAGGGAGAACAGTGGACTCTATGAAAAACTGAAGTCTAAAAGATTACAGATCTCCTCTCTCCTGTTGAATCAAGTTTCATGAGAGGGACTTTGAAACTGTCAGGGTGATAGTAAAGCAGCAGATGATAAATGTAGGAGGTGTACATGAAAACTCTTTCCCTATCCATCATCATGAATTGGTCATGTATTTTGTTGGCTATGAATGTGGCATAGTCATACATGACAGCAGGGGGCTGCTCTGGGGTAAATATTGCTAATAGCTGGAACATTGTCTCATCTACAAACTCTCATGTCTTGCATCCTAAGATGTAGGAAATCATATCCACCATGAGTTTCCCTGTTTCATTAAATGAAACCTGATGATACGGTGGAGGATGATCACTCTAATATTTTGGTATCACGAATATCTGAATAACTCTTAATATCTCTGCCCTAGAAAGTCTTAAACTGCTATCAATCAGATGTTTCAGGGTGAGAGGAACCAAGGACTGGGGAGGCTCATAATTCAGCATTTGATTGATGGATTGAGAAGTGATATAAAACAACACCGACCCATCTGGGCTAAGGATTTATCTCAGAGTGGGTTCATAGTGTGAATGACAGAGATGGATGAAATCAGGCAGTAGATTGACTTGTGGCAGGTGGTAGATAGGCATACTGGATTGCCAAATTCCCAGGGGATCAGTGTTATTTTTATAACTGTTCTTGAATTGGCAGACAGTTTGAAGGTGAGAAATAATTCCCCTCATGTCCTTGATCTGGAAGTCTCTGTCTGCAAGAGGTATCCACTCTAAGTCCATGTGTGGGGCATTAAGAGGAGCAATGTTCAGGGCAACTGTGGCCTCCATATCTTGTATTGTTTTGATTGACTAGAACAAAGGCGAAATAGCAACAGGAGGCAGAGATTGAGGCTCGAAGACCACTATGATGGGTACAACCACAGATTTTTTATTTCAAATGGACCTCACGGTACATATTTCATTTTACGCAAAAGAGTGGCAGCACTTCGACTGGATACTTTTACAGAAACGGGTCAAAATCAGAGGTTCTGTGGACACTTGGCACAATGCTTAGAGGATGGCATCTGAGTTTCGCTTGAGGGGCACAAGCTTATAGACGGGAAAGGAAATTAAGGATTCCTTTTTAGAAAAGAGGCAAGAATCAGTGAAAAATAGGACACTCGGGCGGCTTGACTTAATGACTCAGAGATTTCAGTAGTTTCAAGGGTGAATATGAATGAACAGAGTGGAGGAATTACCCTTTTGCAGAGGAAGTGAGCTCATACTATAAGTTTGTAGAGAATGACCAGCTCAAATGATAGGTGCAGGGCAATGGGCGATTGGTGGGAGTACCTTAAAAGTCGAATGCAAGTTCTTTTGGAATTTTGAACAGAGAAGTATGAAAAACAGGGTTTCGAGTATAAAATCGGGTAAATACCTGTTATGAGGAGGCCAGAGGCACTTGACAGGTAGGAATTGAGCTGTTGAGATGGACCACAATGTCGAATTTGCAGGTTGACAAGCTGCTGAAGTTCCAGGAGTGTGGAATAAGGGAAAAAACACATGCACATTGTCTTCACAGTGAAAATAGAAACAAACTAAAATAGTCCTTTTCATGACTTTTAACCCAACTTTTTAGAATTTTGGCACTTTTGGGGTTTTTTTGCGTTTTCCCAGGATGGCGTCATCATGACATATTTTTTGTTGGGTAGCGGGTACGGAACATGATGTGGCAGCTGACGTGGATGATGATGTGGCAGTTGACACGATGGCAGGGTGATGACGTCAGTAGGTGACATGGCACGAGTAGAGTACAGAGGCAGGTGACGGGGCGGCAATGTCATGTAGTGACAGGGGCCAGCGGGGAAAGTAGTAAGTGGTTTGCATCGGACCGCTTTTGGTATGGGAGTGGTAAGTGTCAGGGGCGGCCTGATGCAATAGAAGGGTGACAGCTGTCCCGGTGTACGACGGTGAAACCGTCGACCATCAGGTGCTATCGTCCCGCTATGAAGGGGTGCCCGATATACATATCGACTGTTAGATCGAAGTTTAGTGTACTAGCGCATGCGTTAAATGACAAATTTTCACGGCTACGGGTTGGTTTTAGACTTTAGGTTAAGGTTTAATAAGTTCAGGTTTCGGTTATTTATTAATCGAATATTAATAAATCCCAGAAATGGAAAGCAGGGGGGGTTAATATGGTTATTTATTTAACGAGGAGTGAAATAAATCCTGAGTGAATGCGGAGGGGTTAACAGTGGACCCCAAGTAGACCCCATGTTTCCCAACTTAAATTATTTGGCTATAATTGCCATGGGGGTGGGATATTTAGTATTTTTGTGCTCTTTATATAAAATAGGGGCTGGGAAGTGATTTTAGGGAGCTAAATAATAGGGTTAGATGTTACTATGAGTTCTGAGGAATGATAAAGGATGTGTGCATGCTAAGTTTATAGAGTAGAAACTCATGCATAGGGAAATGAACGAATTTGTGCAAAGATCAATTTTTACACAAGAAATGTGGCTTATTTTCACTAAGTCAACTCAGCCGTCAACTTGGCTTTTATAAGAATGGAGTAAAGCTGGATTGCTTGGGCAGATCCCAAGGTCCTTAAGGAGATGTTAGTTAATGATTTCTGGGGAAATGAAAGGGGAATTAGTCATGCTTCCTTGTTGTAGTGCCAATCAACTGCCATGGTGCCAATTTACACATGAGATGAGCCCTTTTTGATAGAATCCCCAGTGATTACCAGCAGGCTTCTACAACCTCAGACTACCTACCCAACCTAATACACCTAACATTTTTTCTTCCTTTGGATTGGCTGCACTTGAACTGGCAAACCGTGCTCTTTTCAATTTTTCCTTTACTATCCTCCTATTATCAAACTACCCTTATTTCTTCCAAGAGCCCAGATTAAGCAGTTGGGCTCCTTTGATTCTCTACCTATCTAAGAATCTGCCAAGATTAAGCTGTTTGGACAGATTATTCATTCTCTATATATTCTAAAACAGGAAATTGAAACCTAGGGAGACCAAGATTAAGCTGTTTGGACCTCCCTTTAGCTGAGAATTCTACAAAAATGGAATAAATTTTCAAAATTGGAATGCAGTAGATGAACTTTGACTAGCACACTTTCATGGCCTCTCTCTTTGGTGTCTGTTAGCAAATATGGAGCATTGCAGCATGCAAAGTATGACATATTTGGCATGTAAAAATGTCAATCATGAAAGATGAGTAACCTGCTGTAGCAGGAGGCTAATAGTGGCTCCAATTGGGGATGGCTTTTCCTTGTGAAAAGCCAAGTACAGCAGGTCAAACTGCCTTGATGCTCGATTGTTATTGTATTCTGAACCTTCCCTTTCATGGCTAGTTTATTTATGAACATGACAGTAGACTTGAAGAGCTTAGGGCCTTCACTTCGAGCTTCAACTGCAGTAAGGTAGCTATCCAAACAGAAAATTGAAATCCTACCTACCTATTCTAATCAGTATTTCATTAGTTGATTAGGTGAAATGAAACAGCCAATGCAACCATTTAAGCATCTGTAGAGAGAAATAGACTGGATGACTGATTGTTAATGAAGCTGAAAGCATTTTTTGGTCAGGTGTCCCCATAATCAAAATTGGGACATAGAAAGGCCATTGTTGATGTATCTGGTCCTCACAGAGAAAACATTTTAAAGATTTTGAGTTAAGGAGAAACTCCATGTAGTCTGCTATAGGATCAATAAACATATCATGTGGAATGGTTTCCTCTAGGCCTTCTCATTTTGACGGAACCGCTGCATCCTCGATAATAAACCCTGTCATTATTCCTTCAGCTTTTTCCTTGAAAGCATGGTTATTCCAAATATGTAAGTGAGACGGTAATCCCATTTCCTCATGACTTGGGGAAGGAAGATTTTGAAATAAAAAAATTAGGATCCTGAAAATTATAGGACTAAATTTGGGACTGCAATAGCTCAATTTCATTTCATATCTTTCAACAACCAAATCAAGAAAAAGGTTATGCGGGCGTCCTATTGTTTTTACCAACACCAATCTTAAAAAATCTTCATCAAGCTCAAACTCTAATAAACTTTCCCTGAATTCATCTAAAGCTTCATGAAATGAAAGATTTTCCATAAACCTGGTCATCATGTCTTATTGTTAGTGCTTTGGAACATGGACTATTAGGTTGTAGAATTGGTTCGTTCCCCAGCGGAGCCTTGATTGAAAATGAAGTGGAGTCGCAAGGTGGATGTCTTAACTTTGAAGAGCCTGACCTCTGTCCACCATCAAGGATCAGAAATAAACTTGAAAATTTCAAAAGAAAACGAGCACTTTTCCTAGAAAACTTGTATATTGTTTCTTTTGGGACTATCTTGAAGATTTTTGGGCTAGGGAGGCTTAACTCTGTCCCAATGGAGCTTTCCAACCCTATTTGTGAAATTAATTGAGGAAGTTCCCCAGTGGAGTCGCCATTATGTTATCACTCAGGTTGTCCCTAAGCTCCTGAAGGGATACGGCCGAGGTAACCAAAAACCAATCTTTGGATTGCAGGTTCTAGCCCACCTGCAATCAGAGAGGGCTCTCTCTTAATGATTTAGCTTTGTTTGATGGTGATTTTAGGCTAGTTATTGGGTTCAATGGGTTTGTTTTTGTTTGGGTGGAAGACAGATGGAAGGAGGATATTTTCAAGTGGAGAAACAATGTATAGAGTGAAGAGTTTCAAACCATTGGGCATGGAGTCAGGGAGTTAGACTGTTGGTGCATTTTCTTGGTCACAAGAGAAATATGAAGCAGCGTAGCTGTACGTAACACAATCTTCAGGCTAAGGAGATGGGATGAAGGCTAAGGAGTGAGAGGCAATCAAGAATCTCTCAATCGACTTAAAATAGGGAAAGCGAATGAACTCTATCTAGGGGAAGACAAGAATTCCTGGATAACTGTATACGTGATGAATTAGGGAAAATATAAGCCATGTGGAATCCATATTTATGCCTAAAATGGATGAAAACATGAAGAAACAACAGAAATTGAGTCTAGAGTGTAGTTAAACAAATTCTAAACTAATCTTCCTTTATGCTATTTAGAATGTAATTCATGAATGGAAAACAAAGGTAAGAAGTACTTATTGAGTTATATAACAGCACAAGAATTTCACAATCACTCTTCAACCATTTAAACACAGCAATAGTTCATTATCCAAGCTTGTAATCAATCTTTGATTATAGAAATCTTTCAGACATACAGTGAGAGTCTCCCTCTGAGCGAATCAACCTAAATCACAAAAAACAACCAACCAACCCCCAATACATCTACCTCGGCAGTATATGTAGGAGTTATTTACAAAATATCTCATAGGGAAATATCTGGACTTAAGTGTTTCCATCTACTCTAACATAATCAATAACTATTATGAAGAAAAAATGCACAACAATAACCAAGAAAGTAAATGCGTTTTATGAGCCGCTGCAGGTGTCCCGCTTGTCGTTGACTCTTGGATTGAGAAAGTCGGTTGATGACCGCTATCCTGATGAGATGTTCTGGGCGTGCTGTCACCTGCCACCTGCGTAGCTGGTTCGAATGCTTTTTAGCGGTAATTTCATCCGTTGCTTGTTTGAATTTTCTGATGGTAGAGCTGTATAATGAAGTTTGCTTATGCAGGCAAAATATGAAGAGAATCGAAATTACTTTAAAATATGAAGCAGGCTTTGCCACCATTCTTCTGGCGGTAATTGATGCTTTCTTAATTTGAATAATGTTTCATCAGCTTTAGTATATGTATAATAAGTCGGCCATACTAGAAAGAGATGTTTTATTTCATGTTCAATGTAAAATAGATCTTCCAGTATATTATACAAAATCTGCCCTGTGGGAGGGATTGCTTCTTTAGTGTTTCTTGATGAGGCAGTGATCTGATTTTGTACATAAGTATGTAGCCTGTATGCATACTTCTCTTGCTTTAACAGCTTTCCAGTGCTGGTGACCAGGATGGGTAAACCTCTGCTCTGTAGATCTCCCATTCTTTGTCTGAAGGTATGTACCTCCGTTTGCATCTCTTGGCACTTCCTTTCTATGGTCTAGACAAAATTCCTCATGGTTAGCACCGTCTTGACTCTTACAATGGTCTTTGTTCTATTCTGAAAGTGTAATGCTATCAATTGGTCACTGGTACTAGTATTTAAAAAGTGAATTAATTTATTAGCTAACTCAGGCTTGTCTGCCAATAATGCCCTAGCCTTTTAAGTCTCATACTGAGCTATTGCCATCAAATCTATCTAGTCAAAAATGGTTTGAATCCCTGTCCATTGATCAACAAGAGGTTTGCCAATATTATCCCACAAAATTGTTTTGATTAGAGTCAAGATTGTATGGAGAGTGAGGTCTTTCTCCAAGGCCTTTATCTTATTTTCTAGGGCCTTTACTTCCCTAGTTTTCTCAGCAACTGTAATCTTTGATTTATCATAGCTGGCTTCAATCTTAGCTAGCTTTTATTTAGTTTCCTTCATTTCCGTCATTTGTAATTCAAGGGCTTTAATCTCTTTCATCATGGCTTCCATGCCCAAACTGGCCTCTTGTGCTGCTGCTGCTGTGGTTGCTGCTGAAGTTGAAGCTGGTGGAGGTGTTGTTGTAGTAAATGATGGAGGAGGAACTGAGATTGTTGGAATAAATAGAGGAGGCCGTGAGGCCAACTCAGGCTGTTTCCCTTGTAAATCTTCTTCTAGTGCTTTATCCGTGTCCAGTATTCTCTGATTCATTTTCATAAGCAATGTGTACACGTCATCCATTTCTTTCTGCTCTGCTACTTCTGTAGTCTGAGGATGAAGAGTTGGCAACAATTTCATTTGTTTTCTAAGGGCTGCTATATCCTCTTCTTTTATCATGATCAAGGCTTGTGTTCCTTTGGGGTCTTTGGGGTCATGTCCCATTTCTATTATGATTTCCTCTAAAGATTTTATCCCATTATGTTTGGCCAATGATGAGGCGTTTTCCAGCTCCAACTAGGCAGAAGTATTTTATAAGGAATTTTGCAATCTATGGGCCAATAAAGCCTTATCTGCCAGTGTAGAGTAAACCATTTCCCCTGTCTGCTTATGCAGCTCAATCTGTTCTATTGGATGTATGTCCTTGGAAAGGACTTCCAGATTGGTTCTAATGTAGTCTGCAGCTGATTGTGGTTGCTGCACGGTGGATCTGAAGTGACTTAAAGTCATTTTCCCTGCTTTTATGTCATAGGCTGCCATCAGCCTCTATTGATTTGTTGGGGCCATCCTTAGCAGTTGATTATACAGTTGGAACCTTACTGGTTCGTTCCTAGCTTTAATTTCAGTGAATGCCTATTTAATGTTTGAGCCCCTTTGTGCCTGTTGTTTGGAGGATGAAACCTCCCCACCTGGTTGTCTATCGTGCTCCTGTTGGAAGGAGCTGGCCGATGTCTCCAAAATAGGAGGGACCTGCTACCCTGAAGTCCCCTCACCTCTTAAGTTTCCAAGAGTTTCTTCTGTGATCTCTTCTTCGGCATAGGGATTTAACCTTTGTCTTTTCTCTCCTTGCTGTTCGGTTGATGTACTTGTAGGTGTATTCTCTACTTGGTCCCTCTTCTTACCTCTTTCCTCATGTTGAGGAGTTGGCAGCACAGGAATTTCAGGTGCTTTTGTTTGCGTTGAGGGATTTTGTTCTTGGATTCTCTCCAGATTCAGAGAAGTCTACTCCTCCATTGCACTCTGTTCCTCAGAATGCTCTATTTCTTTGTCCTTTCCTGCTAACGGTATGGCTTCCTTAGCTGGTTGTGGTGAGGTAGCAGTTGATGTGCTTGCTCCCACTGGTTGTGGCTGTATGAAGGGGACCTATGCAACATATTCCAGGTCAATTCCTTTCTCAGCTTCTTTCATGTCTTTCTGTAATTTTTCTTCTTCAAAAATTTGTTCATCATCTAAAGAACCTTCTACCCATTCTGGTAAATTAGCATGTTGCTCAATGTGAGGGATTGGCTGGTGCACATACCCTGAAAGCTTGTGTTTGATTCTCCTAAAGCTTATGAAGTGTTTGGGGTCATATGGTGCCCAGTAGAAGCTTTGTTTTAACAACATTTCCTCTCTCAACATCTTATATGCATTCTTCCAGGCTTCTTCCCTTTTGTTGAAAACAAAGGGACCTAGTTGATGTTTGATTTTCAACTGTGCCTTCTTGTTTTTGCCATGGAAGTGAACTAGGTCTGCATGACTGAACTGTCTGAAGTATTCCAAGGCAAAGAGCCTCATGGGAACATACCTTGGCAGCTTATAGGGGGACAACTCACTCCCATAAATTTTGATTACTGTATGGTTTTGGTAAAATTACCAATCCCCAATGTTGTACTCTTTGGAAAGATGCAAAATTCTTTGCATTTCGGCAGTAAGTCTGGGAGGAGGACTCTCCATTAACAAACAAGTAGCTGGGTAGATAAATAGGTCAATAAATTCACAATATGTATAGGGAGAACAGTGGACTCTATGAAAAACTAAAGTCCAAAAGATTACATATCTCCTCTCTCGTCTTGAATCAAGTTTCATGAGAGGGACTTTGAAACTGTCAGGGTGATAGTAAAGCAGCATATGATAAATGTAGGAGGTGTACTTGAAAACTCTTTCCCCGTCCATCATCATGAATTGGTCATGTATTTTGTTGGCTATGAATGTGGCATAGTCATACATGACAGCAGTGGGCTGCCCTGGGGTAAATATTGCTCATAACTGGAACACTATCTCATCTACAAACTCTCCTGTCTTGCATCCTAAGATGTAGGAAATCATATCCACCATGAGTTTGCCTATTTCATTAAATGAAACCTGATGATACAGTGGAGGATGATCACTCTGATATTTTAGTATCACGAATAGCTGATTAACTCTTAATATCTCTGCCCTAGAAAGTCTTAGACTGCTATCAATCAGATGTTTCAGGTTGAGAGGAACCAAGGACTGAGGATGTTACACAGTAATTTGTCACCGTTTATCATCGTCCCTGTTACCCCTCTCCTGCATCTTGGAGGACTCATTCTGGGACTTGTGAGAAGTGACAAGACTTGAAACGACTTGCATCATTCACCTCTGAAAGTGAGCTTCATATGCCCTCAAGACATCTCCTGCTCTTTGGCCTTAAAAACAACCCTTTTTACATTAGCGCTGGTCCACTGTGTTATGCCCGCGCCAATGGGGAAAATCCTATTGAAAGGTCGCGCCATTAGCACTCTATCCCAGAGTCGCAATTGCGCCAACCTTTTTGGGCAAAGTTTTGAACTAATCAACCTCCCAAGGTTCTATCCAACTCATTCACCAACTGACTCCAAGTTAAGTGAGGATGGTTTGGCTTCGAATCTCCTTGAATGGGAAGTAGTTTGCCACCATTCCATAGAAGTTTCCAAGTGATGAAGCCAAATCCATTATTGTTGAGATTGACCTTATCTCTTCCTTTTTCCTCTATAAAAGCTTGTCTCCATGGTTTGAGCAAGCTAGTTCTGATTCTAGTGGCAATACTTGTGCTGAAAGGAAGATATCAAGAGATTGGAGTT
>APFE030159745.1:0-16638 GCA_000404065.3 Pinus taeda
AGGAGTTGTAAACGTAATTTCCAGAGCCGATCGGCCATAAGGAATGAAAAATAAAGGGTACAAGCGCCTCTCATTTGCCCTCTTTTACAAGACAAGCCAATCACTAAATTAGCGAGCATGATTTCTTTTCCATGGCTTGCCTACCTTCTTCACTGTGTAGATAGAGATCCCTTCGACTTTCCTTCCTTTTGAGGGTTATGCATAAAGAGTAAATGAAGAGCATAGTCAGAATTTCATTGTTTGTTTGCTTTGGCTCTGTGTCAACTCACATAAATCTATAATTTCTTGTTTTTTTCCCACATTGTTAAAAGATAAAATAATTTAGGTCTTCATATAATTCGAGAAGTCACAACCTTCAGCGTCTAGCCACAAATTTTTGACACTTGGCACACTCTCAATGCCCAATTCTGGCCATCGGATGGCTGCCACTTGGCACACTCTCAATGGCCCAGATCTGGCCATTGGATGGTTGCCACTTGACAATCCCTCAATGGCCTAGATCTGCCATTGGATGCCTACTGCTTGGTGGTCCCTCAATGGGCCAGATCTGCCATTGGATGGCTTCCACTTGGCATGTGTCCAATGGCTAGATCTAGACCATTGAGGGCACGCCAAGTGGCAACCATCCAATGGCTAGATTTGGCCCATTGAGGGGTCGCCAAGAGGCAGCCATCCAATGGCCAAATCTGGGCCTTTGAGGGGCCGCTAAGTGGCAACGATCTAATGCTCGGATCTAGTTATTAGATAGTTGCCACTTGGCGGCCCCTCAATGGCCCAGATATAGCCATTGGACACACGCCAAGTGGCAACCATCCAATGGCCAAATCTAGGCCATTGGGGGCTCGGGCCACCAAGTGGCAACCATCCAATGCCCAGATCTGGCTATTGGATGGCTGCCACTTGGCGTGCCCTTAATAGCCCAAATCTTGCCATTGGACACATGCCAAGTGGTAGCCATCCAATGCCCAGACCTGGATATTGGATGGCTTCCACTTGGTGTGCCCTTAATTGCCCAGATCTGGGCATTAGACACGCGCCAAGTGGCAACCATCCAATACCCAAATCTGACCATTGGATAGCTATCACTTGGTCGTCCCTCAATGGCCCAAATCTACATTAGATGTGCCCCAAGTGGCAACCATCCAATGGCCAGACCAAGGGAATTGCATGGCTGAGAGCCTTCTTCTACCACCACTCAGTTATGCGCCATCTTCTACGCTCTGTGTTCTTGTATTGAGATTTACAGGGTCGTTGGTTGAATGTGTGTTAAATACAAAGCAGTCTCACTAGTTTGAGAAAATTAGAGTGATTTCTACCAACACTCAGTTACGCTTCTATCCTTTGTTCTCCTTACCTTTGTTCTGCGGTTGCCCTCCTCCAAGGGCCTTCCGTGCCTGAAACTCGATTGGTGTTGTTGCCACTGCTTGTAATTTATCCATGAATGCATCTCGATTCCTACTGTTGCAACTTGTATTTATCTAGCATCTAGAGGGAAATTTTCAAGTCAAGGTTGGGGAAACGGGATTCGAACACTCAACTTTAGAATCCTCACATTGCAAATTTGAATACAATGAACAAGCCTCTCACCACCATTTCCACTCCGTTGCTTGAATGAAATGGAAGCGAGAAATACAAGTAAAGCAAAGCAAAAGCTCCAATTCTGCTGCATTTCATGTCGAGGAGGACAAAAGCAGATCAAAAAACCGGATTGTTATACCATTTTAGATAATACTTGTCGTTGTTATCAAGCTGACTTTTTCGATTTTTACTTTTCTATATTTTTACATTGAAATGTAATCTAGTTTCTTCAACAAGGTTTTCAGGTTTTCCATAACATTAAATAGATCCTTTAAAAGATCATTAAAATACATTTTCATCTTTAAATATTACTTTATGCATTTATTAATGGAAAGATTGTTTTCTTGTTTTGTCAAATTCATTATTGGCTTCAACCCTATATCTCAACTTTGTTAACACATTTTGTCATTTTAATAAATAAACAATTTAAAGAATAAAGAATATTGAAATTTGAGACATTAACTTTTTAGGCTTTGATCTTTGTAAGGTTAAGATGGATTATGAATTTATTGCAATTTAAATTGAAACATCTTAGGATGGATTTATTATTAGGTAAAACAATTGAGTAGTTTAAGATAGATTTATTGTTGGCTAGAACAAGCTTTAAATTAGTTGAGACAAAAATGATACAAAGAATAAGTTTTCTTTTCCATAAAAAGAAAAAATAATAAACTTTTGCTTCACATTTCATCTCCTTAAATTTCTAAAGATAGATCTGTATTATGGAAAGAGAAAAAAACATTTCATTATAATTTAAATATGGATCTGTGTTGTGGAAAAAGTTTTCATTTCATTATAATTTAAAGATGGATATATATTGTGGAAAAAAGTTAATTACATTGTAATTTAAATTTTGCAAATAATTTATACTAGATTTGATCTAACTATAATTTTACTCATACTTTTTAAGTGTTTTTTTTCTTGAACTGAACCTCAATTTTAACTACATTTTAATCTACAATTCAGGATAATGTATATAGTTTTTCGTACAATTTGATTCAATTGTATCACCTTGTACTTAAAAACAGATATATTCATTCATAATACTCTAACCCCGTTCTCAAAGAATTGTAATATTTTTGCACTTGAAGATATAACTATGTATAAATTTTAGGGAGAAATAAAATAATTTCCAAACAAAACACAATTTATCATGTAGACTTTTCAATCCAAAACAAAAACATTCATTCATGATATCCAAAATTTTGATCTCAATTCTAAAAAAAAATATAAGATCGTGAAACCAGAAGATGATGTTATGTATAAGTCAATCAGTTTATCATGTGGACTTGCCAATCCAAGGCAAAGGCATTCACTCATAATAACCAAAATCTCTATCACTAAAAACAAAAATAAACTCAAATTATATATATAGATATATATATTATACACATAATGATGAAAATTTAAAAATATGTGAGAAATATGGTTTTTTTTTTTTCAATTTTATTTTCACATTTTTTATTTTAAAATTAGCAAAAAAATCAAATTTTTTATTTTTAATATATAAATAAATAAGAATAATAAAATAAAATAAATTTGCTTTTTAAACATCTTAAAAAAAAAAACTTTAAACACATTTTTTAATTTAAAAAAAATAAAATAAATAAATAAAAACATTTATAAAAAAATAATAATAATAATTAATCAAGTTTGTTTTTTTTTAATATATTATTAAAAAAAAGTTACCGACTGCCCATGGTGGCACGACTGTGGGCGGAGGGCCTGCGTGCAAGCTCCTCCGCCCATGACCGCGCCACCACAGGGAACCGAGGAGGCGATTCATTGCAAGCCCCTCCGCCCACGGGCGATCGGGGGGCAGGCAGGCGATTCTCGAGGCAATTCCGTGCAAGACCCTCCGCCCACGGCAGCGCCACCATGGGCGGTCGGGTAGGAATCGCCTCCCCGCCCCCGACCGCCCGTAATTTTTTTTTGTTAAGTTTGTTTAAATTTTTTAATAATATTTTTGTTTAAAAAAATAATAAAATAAAAGTTTTTTTTTTTTTATTTTTTATTTTTTTTTTTTAAAATTTAAAAAGAACAAAAACAAAAAAGAAAAACAAACAAACAAAATGGTTAATTTTTTTATTTTTTAATTTGTTAAAAAAAAATGTTTATATCAAAATGGGTTTTTTAAATTAATTATTTTAATTTTTTAATTTGTTAAAAAAATTCTGTATTAAAAGAAATTAATTTTATTTTTTTGTTTTTTAAATAAAAAATGTAAGTTTAATATTTTTTTTAAATAAAAAAATACATGTTTATTAATAAATTTTAAATGTTACCCGGATGCGGGTGCCTGTCGAGTCATTAAGAGGATCAACAGACTGCCACACGGAGAGGACGGTGGGCAGCTGTTTCAATCCGGGAAGGGCAATCACCATGAACTGCATTAATAGTTGGTCGCCGGAAGTGAAGAGCATTCAAAGCTCTTCAATGCTGCGTCTGGTTCAAGACAGGAGCAAAAAGAATATTAGGATGGCGGAGGAGGGATTGCAGTCATTCGACTGGGTTCAATTTATGCCGCTAGGTGAGAAGGAATGGTCTGAGTTTAAGCCCGTCCACAGGCAATTGCCTCCGTTCTCAACCTATCTGCATCTGAGTGTAATTGCTGGCAAGTGGAAGCGCTCGGGGGTGCCTCCTTGAGGTGGTGACACTGGGCATCTGGCCTGGTGCATGTTTCAAAGACCAACCGGGTTGTATTTACCACATGTTCCTCAGATTATCAGTATGGCGCCTCGGTACAGAGCCACACCACGTCGGGGGCGCCATCAGGGCCAAAGAGGTGGTGCAGGAAGGCGAGGAAATCGCAGTCCACGGAGAGTCTCCCCCCTTATCTGCGCTTCCCCATCCTCTAATAGAACAGAGGACTCGGGGCATTCCATTAGCAACTCGGTTCAATCGGCCAGGTTTCATTACCGCCGCAGAACCAATAGGCCTGTCATTTCGGCGTTAATTACGGTCATTTTTGAGGAAGAAGATGGGGCGGAGGGCACTTCGGCGGAGCAATCGCCCGGGAACTCCAACATTTCCTCGCCAAGTTGGGGGAGGAAGGATAGTTCATATTCCCCATCTTCGCCAAGCAAATTGGTCAATGAGAGCTCTCCGACACCCACAGAGGAACAAGCTGAAGCCCTGGCGAAAATTGGTAGCATGTTAGACCTGAAAGGGCCTGAAATGGTTCAAGAACAGACAAAAATTTCTCAGGAACAGGCAGAAGCCACCACATCCTCTCCTCAGCAGCAAGGTGCGCCCAAGCTACCGGACTTCTATCACGCCAACACTCTGTACCCAAAATTACCGCCAGGCATGAAATTGGAAGATGTTCCGGAGGGAATGGAGATCTCTTGGGAGCCTCTGGACGAGTTCAAAGTCTATAGGCCGGATAATGTCAAGTAAGCAGTCTTCTCCTGCTCTTTTTGGAGCTATGCTCGTCTTTTGCTGGAAAATCTCTTCGTTTTTGGTGGTCGCATTTTTGGAAATGTCCGATTATGGTCGTGGTCATGGTCGTTGGGGTGTGCTCGGTTGGGTGCGGTTATGGTAGTTGGTTATGGTCGATGGTTATGGTCGTCGTTATATGTTTGGTTGGTCGCTGGCCCGTCTGGTCTGGTCCGGTTGAGGTCATGGTCGTTGTTGTATGGCGGTTATGGTCGCGGACTATGGTTCCTACTCGGTGGATGGTGTATGTTCGGATGGTCGCGGTTTCAGGACCTGCAGGCTCGATTCTGGAAACGGAATCCTGGCAGCAGAAGCCCCCTCAGCAATGAACTCTCCTATACTCGGCATTCAGGCAACTCTGTTTTTTGTATTGACGCATTTTGAAGATGAATTCTCCACTCTGTATCTCATCCTTTGTAAGGGGCACTCGCCCCAGTGGAACTGACATTTTTGATGCTAGCATGATAGAGAGCTGCAAGTTTCAATGGCACTCTCAGAGGTTTCGCCCTCTTGTATATATTTTCTCTTTTTTAATATAATATAGCTTAGCCTTTATGCATAGAAAAAATAAAAAAATTAAATAGTTTTTTTTTATTTATTTGTTTATTTTTAATTGGAAAGACACAATATATATTTAATTAAAAAAATATATATATTATATATATATATAATATTTTATTCATATTTTAATTTTTGTTTTTTAGGTTTTTTTGTAAATGTTTTTAATATTGATATTTTACTAGTTTTTTTTATATTTTCATTTTTTTGTTAATTTTACTATTTTTTAAAATCTATTTGTTTTTATATTGTTTTCAATGTTTTTTAAGTTTATTTATTCATAATTTTAACTTACACTTATAATATATATATATATAAGATATACAGATATAAGATATAGATATTAATTATGTTTTTTTTTCCAAATTCTTTTTTGGGTTTATGAGATTTTATATATTTAAACATTTTATATAATAATATAAATGATAATATATAATATTATATATATATATATATATTCCTCTAAAAAAAGGTATGTTGTATCAACACGTTGCATCAACACGTTTCAAAATCAGTATGAAAATCATTAATATTTAAAAACAAATATTTATATTTGATACATAACAAAATTTAAATTGTCAAAAATATGCTCCAAAAAAAAGAATTGTATTTTGTGTTACCACTTTTCAAAATCGGGTCACGTTTTTACTACCCCTACGAAACAAGGAATCGTATCGGTTATTTAAAGTGCCAAAAACTATGTTCTAAAAAAATATGTGTTCTGCATCGCCCCTTTTCAAAATCGGGTCAATTTTTTGCTATCTCTATGAAACGGGTAACAGTTACCGTTTCAAAGTTTACATTGTTATATAGTAACATTATATATTTGTGTTTTTTTAGCTTGACAGAGTTCCAAACCTTGTTTTTAGAATGTCTAATGTAGCATAATTTATTGTTGTTAATTGAAGCTTTGACTTAATACATATTGATAAACAAAAAACTTACTTTATCTACATATGAAATTTTTTTCCTCTAATAAATGGAGGACTAACTTTTAAGAAAAATAGTATGTCACTGCAATATGGAAAAAAAGTAAAACTACATTTAAGGCAAACCACACATAAGTAAGTTGGCTCATAACAAGCCACCAACCCTTATGAAGTGGCTTTGACTAGTGAATGTGAGTGTGCCTCTAGGGTTTTTTATTTTATACCCAAGGGTCTCTCATATTATTAACATATACTTAGTCTCTCATATATGATTAACATACATTCTTATTGTTATTCATGCCATGCTTGTCTACCTCATGCTTGAGGTATACCAACATAAAATAGTTTATTTAAGAAAAAATGGCAAGAGATTATCTAAAGAAAAAAAAATACACCCCAAGAGTCAACAATGAGATTGAATATTCTAGCAAAACAATTGAGTATTGAACTTGAATAATTTATTTAAGAAAAAATTGCAAGAGATTATCTAGAGAAAAAAAATACACCCCAAGAGTCAACAATGAGATTGAATATTCTAGCAAAACAATTGAGTATTGAACTTGAGGTAATTTTGAGGTAGACAAGCATGAATTTTGATATGAAGTTGAAGTAGCAAGATCAATAGCTACCAAGGTTCTCAATAAAGATGATAATTGAGTGTTGAGCTTAAGGTAATCTTGAGGTAAACAAACATGATCTTTAACATACATATTACTAACAACATGATCTTTAACATACATATTACTAACAACGCACGTTACAAACAAAAAAATCACAAAATATAACATTAAAGTTATAAAAAAATTTACTCATAACAGTAAAGTTATAAAAATATTAATTTTATAATATCAAAAATTTAAAAATATATATATATTATTTTTAAAACATAATCTTTTTTTTTTCAATAGGTTAAGTTTTAGTTGGAACAACTCACAAGGTTTTGGATTGACAATGAATGGGAGGCACTCCTTGCCTTGCTATGGGTCTTAACACTCCTTGCCTTGCTATAGGTCACTGGTCCATGTTAACATCTGTGTTAATATTCATTTTACTTGACTAAGAGATCAGCTTCATCCAACTTAAAGAAATAAACTAATGGGCCAAGATCTAGAGACATCTAACCATCAATAAGGTAGTTCTAAATAGCATGGTTTTCCTTAAATAAGGGTGATGAATCAACCTGTATTAACAAATAACAACTAATAATAATTATCCCCACTTCTAATTTAATAACTAAATTATAATAAAATTTCACAACACTTTAAATTTTAGTTAAAGCTAATCTCATTCTTAAATGAAAAAGCAATACACCTACCTAAAAAAATACTATCAGAAAATTTATAAAATAATTCTATCAAAACTAATTTGAAAAAATAAAATTCAAAAGTAATATTATAATAATTATTTTCACCTATATCACCTCAAAATAGTACACTTCATAAATCATTTTTTAGGTAAAGCTAATCTTATTCTTAAATGAAAAAGCAATACACCTACCTAAAAAAAATACTATCAGAAAATTTATAAAAAAATTCTATCAAAACTAATTTGAAAAAATAAAATTCAAAAGTAATATTATAATAATTATTTTCACCTATATCACCGCAAAATAGTACACTTCATAAATCAATTTTTAGGTAAAGTTAATCTCATTCTTAAATGAAAAAGCAATACACCTATCTAAAAAAATACTATCAAAAAATTTATTAAAAAATTCTATCAAAACTAATTTGAAAAAATAAAATTCAAAAATAATATTATAATAATTATTTTCACCTATATCACCTCAAAATAGTACACTTCATAAATCAATATCTCAGTGAGAAAACCTTACAACAAAAACTAATTTATAAACCATGCCAACAACCAACCAACCAGAATATTAATATTAATTTTTTCATAAAATAACTATACATAAATCATGCCAGATCCACCAACAATAATATTAATATTTCCTAAAAATAACTAATCCTAAAAATAACTAAACACTAAACTAATATTTCCTAAAAATAACTAAACATTAAACAATGATAGATCCACCAACAATGATATTAATATAAATTTTCCAACAAAGAACTCCAAATTGACTTGGCTTTATTAACCCTTGCATTTCAGGCTTCGATAATATTAATATTAGATTTTCCTACACAGAACTCCACACTGGCTTGAACTCCACACTGGCTTGGCTTTAGCGTTAACAGTTTCTTCATTTTAAGCTACAGGGAGTGTAGTTTGAATAACTGAATTCGCTTTTTCAAGTTCCCTTGATACCAGCATTTCAAAAGAAAACAAACCAAACAAGGACAAGGGTTTATAATTCAGATTGAAAAGCTAGTCCATTTTTTTTAAACATTGCTGATCAAATGTATGATATCATAGCCAGATTGGATTGGCTTGGCATTCTGTGATTTTAAAGCATGGAAGCACAGATCTGGCAATTCCAGAACGCCAGGGTGGTAGGTTCCAAAGGGTGATAGTTTTATGCTAGACGCAGTACGTTCAGGTTTCCAAAGGGTGGTAGTTTTATGCTAGACGCAGTACGTTCAGGTTTCCAAAGAACAGCCACAGTTCAAGTTCCCAATATTTGATGAATTCGGTCAGTTCTTGCTAACTCATGCAGGGAATCCATAGTTCAGGAATCTACCCTAAGCCTACATTCTAACCCTAAAATAGAATTGGCCATCAAATATAAAACCCTTGCAGAAAGAATCACATTGCAGAAATTCTTTGCCCGTAGCTCCGCGGATCGACTTCCAAATTGGGTTAAAAAAACCTTCAAACTGAAACCAATTTCATCAAATTTGATGAAGAAAATAGCACTCTACCCAACATGATTGGATCTCGGCCGATCTAGACAGATCTGGGCAACAGAATTAAATTTTCCTACAAAGAACTCCGCACTAAACTCTACCTAAGCCTACATTCTAACACAAACAAAATTGGCCATCAAATATAAAACGCTTTCAGAAAGAATCTCATTGCAGAAATTCTTTGCCCGTAGCTTGAAAACAGGATGGCTTACATAAATCATAATGTTGGGAACGGTGGCAGGGATCACATATTA
Source organism: Pinus taeda (assembly GCA_000404065.3). Taxonomy (NCBI): domain Eukaryota; kingdom Viridiplantae; phylum Streptophyta; class Pinopsida; order Pinales; family Pinaceae; genus Pinus; species Pinus taeda. Next base: position 9,568 of record APFE030159745.1, read on the forward strand.
ATGCATAATGCTGCTGGTCTAGACCGAGGTTTCTGCTAACACATGCAAGCAACCCATAGTTCAGCAATCTACCCGAAGCCTACATTCTAGCCCTAAAATAGAATTGACCATAAAATACAAAACCCTTTCAGAAAGAATCACAATGCAGAAATCCTTTAACTGTAGCTCCACCGATCGACCTTCAATTTGGATTTAAAAAACCTTCAAACTAACACCAATTTCATCAAATTTGACAGAGAAAATAGCACTCTACCCAAAATGGTCGGATCTGGCCCGATCAAGACAGATCTGGGCAACATAATTGACCATCAAATATAAAAAGCTTTCATAAAGAATCACATTGCAGAAATTCTTTGCTTGTAGCTCCGCAGATCGACCTTCAGTTTGGTTTAAAAAACATTCAATCTGACACCAATTTCATCAAAATTTACAGAGAAAATAGCACTCCCCCCAAATTGCTCGGATCTGGGCCGATCTAGACAGATCTAGTCAACAGAATTGGCCAACAAATATAAAACCCTTTCAGAAAGAATCACATTGCGGATTGACCTTGAATTTGGGTTTAAAAAAGACCTTCGAACTGAAACCAATTTCATCAAATTTGACAGGAAATAGCACTCTACCCAAAATGGTCGGATATGTCCTGATCTAAGCAAATTTAGCCCGTTGGATCAAGCAAATTTGGCCCATCGGATCTTGGAAAATATGGACGGTCGGATCTGAAAAATATGGACGGTTAGATCTGTTAGATATGGACCGTTGGATCTGACAGATCTGGCCCGTTAGATCTGGAAAATCTGATCCGTCGGATCTTGACAAATCTCGGTCAATCTAGGCCATTAGATCTCCCAGATCTGGACCGTCAGATCCTGACGAATCTTGGCCGTCAGATTTGAGATATCTCAGCCGTTGATCTATCCATATCTCAGCCGTTGATTTATCCGAATCTCAGCGAATCTAGGCCGTTAGATCTGGATGATCTGAGCCATTGAATCACACTAGATCTGGGCCGTCAGATATTAACTGATCTGGCCGTTGGATCTCGTCTGATCTGGGCCGTTGGATCTCGTCCAATCTGGGCCGTTGGATCTCGACTGATCTGGGCCGTTGGATCTCGCACAATGTGAGCCGTTGGATCTCGTCTGATCTGGACCGTTGGATCTCGTCTAATCTGGACCGTTGGATCTCATCTGATCTGGACCGTTGGATCTCGTCTAATCTGGGCCGTTGGATCTCGTCTCATCTGTGCCGTTGGATCTCGCCCGATGTGGGCCGTTAGATCTAGAAGATGTAGGCCGTTAGATCTAACAGATCTGGGTCGTCGGATATGGACAGATCTGGACCGTCAGATATAAGGAAATCTGAGCCGTCAAATATTGGTCAATCTGAACCGTTAAATTTTTGTAAATCTGCGCCGTCAGATCTTGGTCGATCTCGGCCGTCAAATCTAGGCCAATCTGGGCCGTTAGGTCTGGAAGATCTGAACCGTTGAATCAAGCTAGATCTGGGCCGTCAGATATAGACAGATCTGGACCGTCGAATCTAAAGAAATCTGAGCCGTCGGATATAGGTCAATCTGAACCGTTGAATTTTGGTAAATCTGGACCGTCAGATCTTTGCCAATCTGAGCCGTCGAATCTCTCCAAATCTTGACCGTCGACTCTCGTTAAATCTAGACCGTCAGATTGTAAAACCGTGTGACATCGCAGTGGTTAAGGATCCACGTGAAGGCGCCACATCGGCGGAAAAGGGCTGCATGTAGGATAATTTGAGACTGCAACGTGGCGCGTCTCAAATGTGTTCCAGCTCGTTAGCGCGCATCTCAGATCGATTCCAGTGGGTGCTGATAAACGAATTTATTGGCTACTAACTGCAGAGTTACCACTCCATCCGAACAGTACTGTCCTCGCCGCAGAATTGTCCAAACATTTTGAAGGAGCCGATATAAAGGACTGTGAACGGGAACCTGTCACACAAAAAATTGGTTAGGTACACAACAAAATCCCAGATACCTACATGGCATAAAAAATTCAACGTACGCTTTATCAATAGGAGACAGAGATGGTTTAAATGGACGAATTAAATCGAGTGGAGGAAGAAAGAGTGTATATATATCATGACTGTATATATCACTCGCGTGATAGATGCAACCACTGTATATATGTTGGACTGGACTTATCCTTGCTATATCCCATTATCATCTCAATGCTTTTTCTCATTGTATGTGGACTTTGGAAAAAGAAAATCAAGATACGTAGTCGGCCGCAGAACTGAAGATAAGGCTACTGAAACCGCTTTACACATCAGAAAAAGGTCATCAATTTTTTGCTGTCGAACTCCAAAACCTGATTCCTTCCAACTTTTCTTCTTTGTTTTACTTTTAAATGGCAGCGCACAGCAAGAACGAGGGAGGTGCAGCAAGAAGGAATCTGTAATCTGTTCCACGATTTCAAGGTGATCTTCATAATTTCAAAAATGAGGCTCAACTTTTTTTCAAAGAAAGCATTATAATAAAGAGGAAAGTGAGACATAAGCAGCAAGCTCTATGAGAATAATTTGCTAAATTTGTGGACTTCTTAAAACATTATTAAACACATCAATGTAAGTTTACTGTAAATGGAAACATTTTTAAACTTTTGCAATTATTTAATATAATGGTTGTTTTGAAATTCATCTTGCAAATCTATTACATTGAGATTTTTCTGTGGACATTTCTAATCATCACCCATTTCCCATTCTTCGAATTGACTCTTCAGTGCCAAGTTGTTAATAACCGTGGGATTTATATATGGTTGGTATGGGCGGTGCTATCTTGGGAATAGTCTCATCATTTGGAGATCAAGATTAATGTGCAGTCAAAATATAGTTTTGTTCTGGAGTTTTAAAATGTAACGCGGGTTTAAATTTGTGATTTAAATGTTTATTAAAAATATTTTTAATATAATTTAAAATTTATATTGTAATTATATTTTCATAATAATTTAGTTTGATTTCCATTTCTAAAAGAAATTTTGCCCAACTCGATGAAAGTTTACTTAATAGTATGAATTTCGAAAGTTTACTTAATAGTATGAATTAATAAGATTTTAATTCCTTTTTGATTTTTTGAAGTTTTGTGATTATAAAATAATAAATAAAAGGAAAATATAATTAAATTATTTTTTTAAAATAATTTTTTAATGTAAATATTATTTTAAAAAAATAAAGGGAAAAAATATTTTTCAATTTATTTAATAAAAACCAAAGATAGCTTTTAATTCTGTGTTTTTATGTTGGAACTGGTCTTAGTGGATAATACTTTATTTATAAAAAAAGTTTAAACAAAATTAATCATTACGGTAATTTGGAATGTGAAACAAAGAAATAGAGTTGGAAATAAGTATAAGATAATTGGAAACAAACCAGAGTAAAAATGTTCTACATAATAAACTTTGTTTATGGTTAACCTTGACTTAGAGTGAGTAAATAATGAATAATACTTTATTTATAAAAAGATTTAAACAATTTGGAATTGAAAGTAAATAAAAAGAATTGAAAATAAGTAGAAGAGATTTTTTTTTTTTTATTACACTTCAAAACTTAATAATCAAATAATTCTTATGTTCTAGCCAAACAATTGTGTATTTCATTTTAAAATAGTGTTCCATTTATTTGAGGGAAAATTTTTCATATGCAAATAGGTAAGCCTCTGGTTTACCAATGTGTATTAAGTCAAAGCTTCAGTGAACAACAATAAAATATGATATATTTAACTTTCTTAAAAGGAGCTCTGAAATTCTATCAAACGTTTAAAAAAACACAAATCTCTAGTGTTGATTGTTGGAATGGTCTTTTTAAGATTAGAAAAGTCACGGGCATGATTCTAAAAGCACAAAGCTAATAAATTACCCTTTTTTAAAGGAATGTTAGAATGGTCTTTTTAAGATTAAAAAAAGTCAGGGCATGATTCTAAAAGCACAAAGCTAATAAATTAGCCTTTTTTAAAAGAATGTTAGAATGGTCTTTTTAAGATTAAAAAAGTCAAATGGTACACTCGCATGATTATGAAAAGCACGAAGCTAATAAATTACCCTTCTTTTCGAAGAAATGTTACAAGTCTTCTCCAAGGGGGATTCTATCCTGAAATTCTATCAAACTTTAAAAAAAACAGAAATCTCTAGTGTTGCTTGTTAGAATGGTCTTTTTAAGATTAGAAAAATCATGGGCATGATTCTAAAAGCACAAAGCTAATAAATTACCCTTTTTTTAAGAAATGTTAGAATGTTCTTTTTAAGATTAAAAAAGTCAAATGGTACACTCGCATAATTATGAAAGCACGAAGCTAATAAATTACCCTTCTTTTCGAAGAAATGTTACAAGTCTTCTCGAGGTGGGATTCTATCCCTCCATGCAAGTCATTTGGGGCTCGCTATGCTATTTGTTAGGAGTATGATCACATTATTCGAAGATGAATGCCCTTAGTCTTAGTTGCATGACTGAGAGCAAATACCATTCGCACCCTCCCTACAAAAAACTACTAATTTTATTTCCATCACTAACTGGTTGTAGTAATAAGCATCAGTAATTGGTTGTAGTAATACAACTACTAATTTTATTTCCATCACTAATTGGTTGTAGTAATAAGCCTTCGATTTTTGAATCTTAAATTAAAAAGACCATAATATCCCTCAACAACTAACCAACTCCAAAAATATAATTCTCCTAAGCCCCTTTGCCTTTCTGCCCCTTTCGCCTTTCCCCTAAGCCCCTACACCCTTTCACCTCTCTACCCCACAACACTAGGTACAAAGAGTAAAATTAGACTACACTAATTCCATATACTCATATCCTTGTAACTATTTCCATATGGCCTAGATTCCACATCAACATATACCAAAGAAAGGTTCTACCACACTCATGTAATTATTTCTCAATAGACTAGACTCCACATCAACATATAACAAAGAAAGATTCTACCACACTCATCCAATTTAGTCTATACTATGTTGAGGCTAGATGACTTGGTACTACTATTTATTTAAGAAGAACCTATCTATTTAGCAATGAAGCTTCCTCATCTCTTGCTCCAATAATTGGGTCTCTCAAAAGGTTGAGGTTTCTCAATTACTTAACCATTTAAGCATTTCAATTATTTGATTTATAATTTTTATAACTATAAATTAATAATGTTAATATAATTCATATTCTCAACACAACATGAAAGATTGAAAATTGCTTTTACAAATCTTTTTTTTATCTTTATATGCTTAAAATATTAAAAATTTGAATCTTCATACAAGAATCTCAACAAAATATACCAAAATCTCAACAAAAAATGAAAAGTTTTACAATTTATTTTTGCAAGTCATTTTATTTTTATATACTTAAAATATTAAAGATATAACACTTGTAATATGATATTATAATCCACATCTCAATTGAATATGAAAAATAACTATATAAATTAATATGATATTATAATTCATATTTTGTTTATGATATTATAATTCACATCTCAATTGAATATGAAATATAACTATGTAAATTAATATGCTATTATAATTTATATTTTGTTTTATGAAAAAATAGTGAAATTTCCTTTCTGTTCATTTTTATATTCTTGAAATATTAAGAATTTGAATCTTCATACGAAGATCTTAAGAAATAGGGATAATTTGCTTTTACAAGTCATTTTTAATATTTATCTTTATAATATTTATATGGTTAGTTTGAATCTTGAATCTTCATACTTTGAATATTTATCTTTATAATATTTATATGCTTAATTTGAATCTTCATACCAAAATCTCAAAAATTAGTGACAATTTGCTTTTACAAGTCATTTTTAATATTTATCTTTATAATATTTATATGCTTAATTTAAATCTTGAATCTTCATACTTTTATATTTATCGATAATATTTATATGCTTAATTTGAATCTTGAATCTTCATACCAAAATCTCAAAAAATAGTGACAATTTACTTTTACAAGTCATTTCTAATATTTATCTTTATAATATTTATATGCTTAATTTGAATCTTGAATCTTCATATTTTTAATATTTATATGCTTAATTTGAATCTTGAATCTTCATATTTTTAATATTTACCTTTATTTGGATCTTGAATCTTCATACAAGAATCTCAAAATATGAAAAATAGTGCCAATGCAAGAATCTTAAAATATGAAAAATAATACCGATTTTCTTTTACAAGTCATTTTCGTCTTTATAATTTTTTTATCTTTATAATCTTTTTATCTTTATGTGCTTAAAATATTAAAGATTTGAATCTTGTAATGTGATATTATTACTTCATACAAGAATTTTCATACTACTTCAAGGACTTCATATAATCTTGGTGAAACTTCAAAGGTAGAATCCTTCAATCAAACCAATAGTAGTGCCTCTTTTTGGACCGGACAAGATAAATACATGGGTAAAATTAAACAAAGCCACATAATGACTTCTAAAAAATGCAAATAAAGGTAAAATTAAACCAAACCACATAATGACTTCTAAAAATGCAAATAAAGAGGACCTTTTGGAAGGTCTGTCATTTCGAAGGACTCTGTTCGACAAACGATTTCTTCCAGTAAAACAGTATCCAATTAGTTGGATTGTGTTTTATTCAAAAGATTGTTTCTAAGGAATCTTTCAAGAAACAATTTCTTCCGGTTAAAAACTGTCCAATCAGTTGGACCATGTGTTTTAGTCAAAAGATTGTTCTGGTTGAGGTTCTCCATCCTCAATAGACAGCTGATGCGAATTTCCAGATGACGTTAATGATGAAGGTGATGAATCACTCAAAATACGCTTCTGGGTCTGATGGCTTGGTGACTCTTAGTAAAACAATGGCATGGGGACCCTCAGTAAAACAAACCCTGAAGGCATTAATTAGATGGGCACATATGTGCTCTCTTCAAAAAAAACTTAATATACTTTTCCTGCGCTGGAACAACTCGAACTGGATTTGAGACAATTGTGACTTTGAGATAATTTCACAAGATAGCTCGGCTTAAAAAAACTTAATATACTTTTCCTGCACTGGAACAACTCGAAATGGATTTGAGAGAATTTCACAAGATGGC